>JAKSZT010023082.1:8846987-8894380 GCA_026826555.1 Tolypeutes matacus | reverse complement strand
TATGGCAACATGGATGAATCTGGAGGACATTATGTTGAGTGAAGCAAGCCAGACACAAAAGGACAAATACTGTATGAATGCATTACTATGAACCAAATATATTGTGTAATATATTGTTTGATTCACACACACTTTTAAAAAAACAAAAAAACAAACAAAAACCAAAACAACAAAAAAATTTACATGTATCCATTACATTTAATTGAGAAATGTATATATTTATTCATCTGTGTTTACTTTTTAGTTTTTTATTGCTTATGTTTTCAATTATTATATGTACAAAATAAAGTTAAAAAAAAAAAAAAGAAGGAATGAAGTCATAAAACATATGGCAACATGGATGAACCTGCAGGACGTCATGTTGAGTGAAGCAAGCCAGACACAAAAGGACAAATACTGTCTGAATGCGTTACTATGAACCAAATATATTGTGTAATATATTGTTTGATTTTAAAAAATGTGTATGTATCTATTACGTTTAATTGAGAAATGTATATATTTATTCATCTGTGTTTACTTTTTAGTTTTTAATTGTTTATATTTTCAATTATTAAATGTACAAAATAAAGTTTAAAAAAAAAACGTCACTGGCACTGAGATTGAGAAACCCTGATTGAATCCTTATTGCCAACTTAATGAGTTACATAGCTAGTAATGGTGGAGCAGGAATCACTGCCAGGCAACCTCAACTACCTCTCAAGGGGGAGTGAAGCCTCATAATAAAGGGCTCGGAAAGCCAGGCCAGGAGTTTTTACTTGACATGGTTGGAAATAGGGAACCAGTGAAGGTCAGCAGGCATGAGGATGACAAGAAGAAGCTCTGAGTTCTCTGAAGGAGAACGTTTAGAGGCAGAAGAACTGAAGGGCAAAAATCCCACTGTCAGAGGTAGAACAGAGAGGGACCATCAAAGGAGAGAAAACAAACATTTATTTTTCTAGCTCTCACGATCTCCTGGAAATAGAGACGATTGAGTATGCCTTTTGGTTGAGAATTCAGACCCACAATATACAATTGGCATACAAGTGCCTGACTTCAAAAGGCATTTTGGGGACACCAGTCCCCTTCAAATACAAAGGTGTGCATATCCATCCCCGTAGTAACATCATTCCTCTCTCTCACTAACAGATTGACTTTGTGGCCCATGATGACATTCCATATTCCTCTGCTGGTTCCGATGATGTTTACAAGCATATAAAGGAAGCAGGTGAGTAGTTCTCCTGTTTGCTTGTCCACTAAGTAATCAGATTTAATAAGAGACATGTGCCATAGGACTGCAGGGCACTGAAATTTCAGGGGTCTCCTGAGTAGCCTCTACAAGCCTCTGTTGACATGTGCTAAGGCTCAGTCTCAACACATGACTCAGATGCCATTTGGGCATTTATATAGTGTATTAGTCAGGGTTCTCTAGGGAAACAGAATCAACAGGAGATATTTGTCAATAGTATGAGATTTTATGAGTCTGTCTTGTGACCGTGGGGATGCACAAGTCCAGGTTCCACAGGCAGGCTGCAAACCAGGGGCTCCGATGAAAGTCCAGTGAAGGTCTTTGATGAGTTTCTGGGAGACGCTGGCTGTCCAAAGACGAGCTGGGAAATTCTCTCTGAATGCTGAAATCACTTCCCCTTTTAAGGCAACCAACTGGTTGGATAAAAACATCACTCAGTGCTGACAACAATCTCCCTAGTTGATGAAGATATAATCAGCCATCTATGCAGTAAACTCACTGGTGACTAAAGCCCATAAATGTCCTTGTATTACAATTAGCCCAGTGCTTGCTTGACCAAACAACTGGGCACAATTACCTGGCCGAGTTGACACATTAGCCTAAACATCACATATAGGAATTCAAGTGAGCAGCAAAGTACTCAACTTCAGGTTTGAATCTTGATTTTAGGATCTGTCAGACTGAAATCACAGGACTCTATTGCATTCACTTTCCTCACTCACAATTAAGTCTTTACAATGAAATTATTTTATACTCCCAAGAAAGTTCCTTCCAGAAGAAGACAGATAACTGGCCAACTAATGATCTGGACTCTTTGTCTCCAAAGTCAGCCCTGCAATATTTCTAGTATCATCTTGTCATGTGATAGTAATGTCCTCAGGTAACATCAGCAGAGGCAAAAAGAGAATGGATAAACATTTGCAGAATCAGGTAAAATACTTCCTTCCTGAATGGAAGGCAGATGTGGTGCCTGAGGTTTGGAAGCTGCCACTTTTGTGGTGAAGCTCTTCTGTTAAGATTGGAGTTAAAGGGTGGCTAGAGAGAGGGAAGCTGGTTTCCACCACAGGCTCCCTGGAGTTAAGTCCTTCATCAGGTTCTCTGTTCTGCTCCCACGCTGCTGATGGCTCTGGGAAAATGACTGTTGGGGCATCATAACAGATCTGTTTTCTGGCCTCAGTGGGTTCTCCTCAATGCTCCTTGGTAATCTTTTATCTAGTCTTTTCCCCCTTCCTGCTCTGATTTGCCCACAGCTCCAGGCATCCTTACCTTTTCTACTGCATCCTGAGGAAGAGGGGAAGGTTTTTTATCCCAGACTAACCTCTTTATCTGAACCTACCTTCTCCCTTCCCTGGAGGCTGGTTTCTTTGATGAGTCTTCCTCTTTGATATCTAAGGTTCTTACTCTCCAGTCGTTACTTCTAAGCTTATGAGCATATGGAAGTCTACAAAAACAAACCAAACAACCCCTCATCTTTCCTCCTGCCCTCCTTCCTGCCTCTTTCTCCTGTCACTTTCTCACTCAGTCCTTCCCTTCCCTGCAGCTTGCAGGCTCACTTCCCTGATACTACTCAGCCATCTGCACTCCTGCCCCACCCTTCCTGAGGTTCATGATGACCTTTGAATCACCAAATCCAATGGTCTCTTTCTAGTCCTCTTCTGGGCAAACTGACCCTGCTGACCACTCTTTCTTAGATATGCTTGTCTTCCTTCACTTCTGGGCCATCACTCTCTTCTAATTTCCTCCAGTTTCTCTGACCAAGTCTCAGTTTCTCTTTCTCAGTCCTATGGAGCCTCTCCATCTCCCCAGCCTCAACTCTGTTTATTACCTTCCATAGACCCTACATTTTAGGAATACAGAATCTCTCCTGGTTTCCAGAACATGCCTCAGCTTTTAGTGCCTTTGCTAAGTTGTTCTCTGGGCTTGGACTGCCCTTCCCCTGAGCTTCTACTCCCTACTCAAGGCCCAGCTGAAGAGCCAGCCCAGACATCCCCTCTTTTCCCTGGGGAACTATTCAGCCTCCCCTGCCCTCCTCAGACACTCTTTGCACACAGACCTCCTTTTCAGTTCTCCTCTCACAGTATCCTGGCTGTTTTCTCTGTGTGTGTATCCCTCACTAGAATGGAGTGCCACAAGGATGGGGGCCAGGTTTCATCCATCTTTGAGTCCCCAGCACAGTCCCTGGTACATTTTAGTGCTCATTAAATGCTACCTGAACAAGAGAGTGGTTTTATGGAGTAAGACGGGTAATTAGCTTAAGATGGAAGCCTGTCTGCAAGGGCTCTTCCTACCACAAGGTAAATAGAGCTGTTTACCTCGATAATTTGGGCACAAACATCTTTCAGAATTTTTCATATTATTTAGATGTAAGATCTTAGGATCTTGACCTCTAAGTCCCTCACGCACCCCTTTATTGAAAGAGGTGCTGTCGACATGTGCTAGATTACTCCAAACTATTGGAGCCTCACCGCCCAACAAAATCCCAGTGAAAGCGGCAAGGGCTCACCATTTGACTTGTTT
This sequence comes from Tolypeutes matacus, assembly GCA_026826555.1. Classification (NCBI taxonomy): domain Eukaryota; kingdom Metazoa; phylum Chordata; class Mammalia; order Cingulata; family Chlamyphoridae; genus Tolypeutes; species Tolypeutes matacus. The sequence continues at coordinate 8,890,638 of JAKSZT010023082.1, read as the reverse complement.
CAAAGAGGACTATGATCTAAATGAAAGATCTTTAAAAATTCACCTATGAATTTGTGTTTTTCTTGCTCTATCTTCTGACAGGCAAGAGAATAAAAATCACAGATTATATATGCTCTTTTTGGCAAATGTATAACGAAAAATAGTCTCTGCTACATACTCACCACCCAACATTTGTCATTTTCTTGAGCTGAGGCTATCAGTCAATGCCATAGGTTTTCAAATAATCACCTAAGAATTAAATAGTCAGTCATTGCTAGGATTTAAAAAATATCCCCCAAATGTATCCATTTGGATTGCCCTTAAAAAGATAGATGGGGAGAAGGTAATTACTTCTATCCTCTTAAAGTGTCAGCTGGTTTTCTGACCCGAAAAAAATGAAGATGTCCGAGATAAAGGAGGGCAGCTACTTACCTTCTCTATCCTCTTCCTTCATCCAACTACCTTCCACAAAGCTCCCATTAGCCTATTTGCTGCATGAAAATCTTGGAGCAAGGAAGAGTTTGGGGAAGGGATGGGCTGGAATTGGCATTTTAGCTAAAGATAAGTGCAGAAGTGGATTTCTAATTGCTTGGTTTATTTTTTGTTATTTGCTGTCTACCATGCACCTTGTCTGTAGGCACAGTATGTACATCCATGTATACCTTCATACGTGCATTAAACCATTATCTGGCAAGGTTCAGATGATCTAGTTTAGTGAGTTACCACATTGCACTAGGGCTGCCCCCATTGTTGACATCTGTCACCAGAGCCATCCTCCCCATTCCTCGAGCTCCCATCGTGCCCTACCCTCAGCATGCTGCTGCTACAGCCTCTTCCTGGTCCTCACAGACTTTTGGGTTCTTGAGGCAGCGTGAGCTCTATGGGACACCAAGACCAGCCTTCCATCCCCTCCTTGACACCACTGCTAGGTCCTGATAGACGTGCAGCTTGCACATCTCCCGTGATGGGGAGCTCCCTGCCTCCTAAGGCAGCCCATTCCATCTTTGGATGGTTTTGACTCTCGTTGGTTAACCTATGAATCCCCTGAATGCATCCACAAAGCCAGGAATTGAGGGAAAATGGGAATGGGATACAAATATGAATAAGACATAGCCCTCACCCTTGAGAAGAGAGCAGAGATGGACAGAAGAAATGACACCATAATTTAATAAGACTGATGGGGTATAGACAGCAGGCTAGGGAGGTGTATCCAAAGGCGAGGGGATAGCCTATTTGGAGAGAAGCAAAAGTGTTAATGGAGTAGAGGGTGTGCAGAGGTAAGGACGGAACTGGAGTCTGGCAAGATGGGTTGGTTTAGCCTTAATCTTGCATGTAACGTAGAGCCAGACACCGCTCTGAGGCAGGTGAGTGCCATAATCAGGTCTGTTGTGGGGGAAGGACCAACTGGGGACCAAGAATAATTTCTGTAGCTGAATTTGCTTAGGAATCCCTATTTTCTAGATGATGGAGAAAACAACGTGCTTGGTATTCTAGGTTTGTACTTAGACTCTAAGGAGTAAATGTGTTGCCTTTTTCTCCTGAGGTGCTCTGTAAGTTCCTTGGGCCTACATTTTGGCCTGACATGGGGTCAGCCATCTCCCCCTGCCTAACAGACCCCCATTGCAGCCCCCTGACACTCAGCTACTTCCCCCATCTTTCTCCAGTCACCTCCTGCTTGTCCTCACCCCAGCCTCACCTCAGCCCTTACTTGTCGTTGCCCCAGACTCTGCAGGATCCCTGTGCTCTGGTGACCCACTTTGCAGTCATGCTGATCTTAAATATCTGCTATCTTCTATGTTCTTCTAGAAAGTCTTTAGGAAATTTAAGAATGCCCTCCATAAACACAGGCAGTGGAAGGGAGTCATGTCAGGCTTTGTCTGACCGGCCTGCCGCCAGCAATAGGAATATTCTAGTAAAGCCTCCCCATGTTGGCATGGGGCCTCTGTGAGACAATTTCCTCCCCAAATTCCTGGTGCTCTGATCTTTCTAAAGGGGTCTCTTCCCTGACCCTGTCCATAGGGTTTGAACCTGAGTGGGGACAGGGACAGGCCCCACTCATGCTCTCTCAATTTTGCTGTCTGTCTCCTGATCCTCAGCTACATCTACCTCCCCCTGAAGTGATGGAGGTCTGTGTCAGTGGATACAGGGCCTCAGGGCAGCCATGATCCCTAGAAATGAAAATAACCTTGGATAATACTTCAGAAAGTTATTCTGTTACATATAATATACTTTTCCCCCCAGGGCTGTTTTTGTTGGTTCACATCCTTTTGGGGCCTTAGAAAGTACTCCCTCAGTGGTCAGGAACATTGGACGAGAATGGGAGGCCTGACATTCTCAAGTCCAATCTTGTTGTTGTTGTTTTTTTAAGATTTATTTATTTATTTCTCCCCTCCATCCCATTGTTTGCACTCGCTGTGTACTCTCTGTGTCTGTTTATTGTGTGCTCTGTGTGTCTGCTAGTCTTCTTTTTAGGAGGCACCGGGAACCAAACCCAGGACCTCCCATGTGGGAGGGAGGCGCCCAATCCCTTGAGCCACCTCCACTCCCTGCTTGTTGTGTCTCTCGTTGTGTCTCCTCATTGCGTCATCTCACTGTCTTGCTCGTCTTCTTTAGGAGGCACCAGGGACCGAACCTGGGACCGCCCATGTGGTAGGCGAGCACCCAACTGCTTGAGCCACATCAGCTTCCCTCAATCTTGTTTTTAAGGAGTCCCAAGAATGAAAACCCCATATACTTCAGACTTGGAATGCTGCCAAGGAACACGGGGGAAGGACAAACTGGCTAATGTTCAGTTCTGAGCTGGGTTAGGGCATGGAGGGATTAATACCTTTTTAAATCTTTGTAAAATCTGAGTGGTAAGCTAGCTGCTCCTTTCCTGAAATTGCCAGAGAAGACCTGGTATAGACCAGAGCTTATCAAACTTAGATGTGCCTATGGATCACCTGCAGGATCTTATTAAAATGAAGATTCTGATTCAGTAGGTCTCATGGGGCCTGAGATTCCTGTTTCTACCGAGCTCCCAGGTTGTTAGGTGCAGCAGGTCCATAGACCTCTCTAAGAGTACAAGTATCTAGACCAGAGATTCTGGGTCAGCTGAACTACCCCCAACCCCACCCCAGGTTGAACCAGTGCTTCCTGGGGTGATAGTTCCTCAGGTAACTTGTAGTATAGGCACAAGCACTTGGTGTCGGTTTTATTTCTGGGCCAGTGGCCTCTAGTGATCTAAGAAAAAGTTGCTGTCTTTGTTTGCCAGGCCTGTTATGACAAATGCCACACAATGGGTTTCCTTAAGCGATGGGAATTTTGTCTCATGCTTTTGGAATCTAGAAATCCAAAATCAAGGTCTCGACAGGCCATGCTTTCTCGCAGAGCCTGCAGCCTTCTGGTGCTGGCTCGCTACAGTGCCTAGGGTTCTGAGCCTATGTCTAGATCTCCTGTCTTTATAAAGACTTCAGCATTATGGGTTAAGGCCTACCCCAATTCAATTTGGCCTCATCTAAATAGGATCTTAGAGTTCTATTCATGAATGAGTCTATACCCTAACTAATAATAACACCTTCAAAGGTCTTATTTACAAATGGGGTGACACCCACAGGAACACAGAAGAGTTTAACGTGTCTTTTGTGGGGAACATGATTTAATCCCCAACAATCTGCCCTCTGGACTCCAAAAGACAGGTTCTTCCCACATGCAAAATCCATTCACCCCATCCCAACATCCCCAAAGCCTTAAGTCATTTCAGTAACAACTCTTAAGTCCAAAGTCTCATCAAAATCAGTTATGGGTATGGTCCATCCTGCGACAAAATTCCTCTCAGTGTGTGGATCTGTGAAACCTAGAAAACAAGTTAGCTTCTTCCAATATGCAGTGGTAGGACAGGCATAGGATAGTCATACCCATTACAGAAGGGAAAAATTGGAAAGAAAAAAAGGGTCATGGGTCCCAAGCAAGTCTGAAGCCTCCCAGTTGGGCAAACTCCATTAGATTCCAAGATCTGAGAGTCATCTGTGGATTGGTGCTTTATTCTCTGACCCTGCAGGAGTTGCTTTCCTGATTTGAGGCATCAAATGTCAAGTTCCAGTGGTTTAGGTATAGGAACAGGTCCAACTTTTTTTTTCAACTCTAAGAAATACCATATCCCTATTCCAGTTACCTATTGTTGTATAACAAATTACCCCCAAACGTAACAACTTAGAAAAGGCATTTTATTTTGCTCATGATTTTGTGGGTCAGGATTTCAGCAAGGGCTTGGCTGGGTGGTTCTTGTTTGGCATTTCTCAAATAGTTGTAGTCATATATCAGCTGGGCTGCAGTCATCTGAAGGCTCAGCCGGGCCCAGGGGCACAGTTAAATGGCCGGTTGCTGATGTTGGCTGTCAGCAGGGAACTCAGCTGGGTTGTCACTTGGGCTTCTCACAGCATGGCGGCTGGGTTCCAAGAGCGAGTGTCCTGAGAAGGGAGTGTCCAGAGAGCAAGCAACCTCGGCGGAAGCTGCAAGGCTTCTTCTGAACCGGATTTGGAAGTGACACAGCATCACCTACACCACATTCTGTTTGTCATAAGCAAGTCACCAATGCCAGCCCACATTCAAGGGGAAGGGAATTGTGGCCATCTTTAATCTACCACAATCCCCGTTTCCAAATTGAAGAGTCAGGTGGTAGTTTTCTTGCCCTGGGAGCACAGACATAAGACTGTGTGTGACTGTGCATGTGCACAAAGACCCTTTCTTGTGGTCCTTTAATCTGCTCTGCTGAGTTCTCACCAGGAGGTGAGTCACCATGGAGAGCTGTTTGGGGTCCAGGTAGGGAAAAAGACGCTCAGGAATGTCCTGAGCATCCACATTTGGCTTTTCTACTCCAAGCATGGTTTATTTTGAAAGTCAAAAATCATGTCAAATGAAGCCAGAGATATGAAGGGCGTGAATTAAACTTTACAGCACTCTGCTGTGCTTGTCAGAGCTCCATGTCAAAATCCCTAGCAAAGCTGGATGAAAAGATGGAGCTTAAATTAAATAGACTGTAAGGTCCACATTACTCATCATCATTCTAATATTGCCTACTACTGTTGAAAGTTTCCTTCATTAACATGAGCTTTGCTGCTGCTTAAAATAGCTCCATAACCAAACGCCGCAATTCTGAAAAGCATGATAAAAAAGGTTCTCTGATCATGCTCATTACTGAATATTTTTAGCAGAGCAATAATTAGGATTTGGAGGAAGCCGGGTGCCTCATTATATCAGCAGAGGGCTTGGCTTCTTTTAGAGACCTACCTCCCAACCAGCCAAAGCACATCTCTCCCCAACCCCAACCCCAACTCCACCTTCAGTTACTCAGCCATGGAGAGACCTCCTCCTCTAGCTTCATAGAAAGGGTGAGCTTGTGTCACAAGTGTCTAAATGACTTGCTAAAATCTGTTAGCAGCTGGAGAATCTTATTACCATTTCAGCAGGCGGGAGTGTGGGTGAAATCTCTGCCTGCTGGAAGGTGGGATAGAGTCCTCACCAGAAAGCTCCCTGCTGCTTCTGTCAAGGTGGGGATGTCATCCCAGGCTTCCTGGCTTGGGGCCACTCAGGGTTCCTGTGCCCACCAGTGGGCCCCACACAGCTGGGTCAGTTTGGGTGCTATTTATGCCCACACGTTGAGATGTTTGCATCCTCTGCCTTCCATTTGGTTTCCTATGTTTGATTCTATCATCTTCCTTAGAAGGTAACAAAAGAAATTTTTGGCCTAGTGGCAAACCCCAACTCAGTCCTCTGAACCACGTAACATTAGAAATTGGATGCTTTGTCTCTTTAACTTCAGCAGTGCCACCCTCCTGCTGATATGAACAGGGAATGTACAGATGAATCAAACTAAAGCCCCAAAGGAACACCGTAGTAGGGGCTGCAAGAAATGAAAATTCACATATGTCCATAGACTCAGAGAGAAGAGCTGCTGTTGGAAGGCTATTTAGAGATCAACACATCTAGTCATTCATTCAACAAACATTCCTATATTGCCTGCTTGTCACCCAATGCTAAGCATGTAGAGGAAGAGAACAAGACAGTCACGGTTCCTGCCCTCATGTAGCTTATAGTCAAGTGGAGAAGACAGTTATTGAACACGTTTTATAAAGACTTGGAGTATTTGAAGGAAACGGGCAGAGGATCATGGGAGGGAATAACAAATAGGAAATACCTAGTCTGGGGGTTGGGAGATTTCCTTGAGGAAGTGACACTAAAGCTAAATCCCAGTGGATAACTAAGAGCTGATCCAGTAGAGAGTGTGTGTTGGCAGAGTTGGCCAGGGGGTGGGCAGTATTTTCAGGACACTGAACAAGTCCAGTGGGGCTGAGCTGAGGCAGGGCCAGCCAGTTGCTTAGTTCCACAGACTCTAAGGAGAATGATGCCTTGGTTTAGGCAGTGAAAGGGAGAGTATCTGAGATGAGACTGGAGAGAAGCTCAGGGAAGAGATAATGAAAGCTGTTGCAGAGCCACATTAAGGGTTTGAATCTAAATCTAGTGGAAAACCAATGAAGGGTTTTGAGCAGGGCATCTGACTTACATTTAGAAAGATCACTCTGGCTTCTATGTGGAGAATGGGTTGGAGGAGACAGAAACAACCTTGCTGGAGATTCTTTTGTGGCTTTTGCTACAAACAAGATGGTGTAGCATCTTGTTTTGCTCCGAACAAGATGGTGTTGGATTGGTTTAGGATGGAGGATGAAGCCAAGTGGGTGAATTGTGGGGAGACAGGAACTAGATCGGTGATTGGAAATTTATTGGATGTGGGGAGTAAGGGAAACGGAAGAGCAAGGATGAGTCCCAGGTCATCTTGTCCAGCCACTTCGTTTCTCACCAGAGGAAACTGAGGTTAAATAACTTGCCTTCAGAGGGTTTGAGTGAATTGCCCAAGTCTGCAAACTAAGAACCCACTTCCTTTGTCCCCAGGATCTGTCACACTGTCCCCTGCCTGATGTCTCTGACCGAGTAGCCCTAATGATAGTAGGTGGAAAGATCGTTTCAGTTGACAGCAGAAGGGTGAACATAAACCCAATTCATGCCTTTGTTAATATTTGTGACCTCTTTGTAGTCTTGTATTGGTACACCCAAATATATGTTTGAGGACTTTGAAGACGTTCTATTAGAACTTGGCATTCTCTGTGCTTGCTTATTTTCACCCAGTCCCACGTATTTTTAGATGAAAGAGCCTTTGAGTGGTGAAACCACCATGCAGAGTAGACTGTTCTTAGGGAGATAAAATCATCTAGCACCCCACTGGCATGTCTTTAGATCAGAGACAACAGAAATAGTATACTCTTTCTTCTTTTCCTTTGGTATAATGTGACACAGACTTCATTGGGGGGAGAAGTGGTGTTGCCAAGATCTAATTCATTGACTCAGTTGTTATTCTCCTCCATTCACTTGTTCCTTCAATTTGCATTTATTGAACACCTACTACATGCAAGACACAGGGGCACTGAGCTAGGTGTTGGGGATGCAGAGACAATTAAGGCATAATCTGTGCTTTCAAAATGTTCACTTTGTACAAGGAGGCGGATATAAAAAATACCTTTGTTATTGGGAGACAAGTTTACCTCCTAAATGTTGTGGATTCTGTCTGGTGATGTCGGAAGGACTTCTGAGAGGCATGGCCTTGAAGCTGAACCTTGCAGGATGAGGGAGAACTGCGCAGCTGATATGGGCAGGGAAGGGATGTCCAGGGCATGAAAGAAGGGTTTGGCATCAGCACAAGCCAGGAGCCAGGAGCGTGCATGGCGCATCCTGGGGCCGGGTCCTGGACACTGAGCAGGCAGAGTGTGCAGGAGGGAGGGAGCATACAGAGCCCAGGCTGAAAGAGCCAGCAGGGCCAGACGTGAGAGCCTCACTGGCACTCCCTAGTGCTGCGACTTTGTCGTGGAAAGGAGTGCCATTAAGGAAAAATGGTTCCACCGAAGCACTCTTAGTTTTCCCTCTTTATCTCCTCTTTTCTTATCTGCACAGGAATGTTCGTCCCAACGCAGAGGACAGAAGGCATCTCAACATCAGACATCATCACCAGAATCGTCCGTGACTATGACGTTTATGCCCGACGCAACCTCCAGAGAGGATACACAGCCAAGGAGCTGAATGTCAGCTTTATAAACGTAAGTGTGCCACCCTGCACCCTGTGAGTGCCACCACCCCCGCTGACGTTCACTGAGTGCTTTCTATATGTTCCACAGTGTTCTAAACACTTTACATCTATTGTCTTCTTTAACCCACGTAACGACTCAATGATGTGTTATCCCCATTTTACAGATGAGGAAACCAATGTCTAAATTTAGCCAGTGGAACACAGGCACTGAGCTTGACATCCTATAAAGGAGCTGCCTCCCTTCCCTCCCCTTGACCCAACCTCCCTATTTAGAGTTCTCAGACTTGGATGGTTTCTGGGAGATCTGCCCTTTATGAAGGGCAAGAGTTGTCTTCGGCTGAAAGGGAAGGAAGGAGGGCAGGGGTAATGAAAAGCTAAACCTTGAGAAAATGCTTTCTTGTTTTAACCTTTTTAAAATTTCATTTTATTAAGGCCTTACACATCCTCATTAGAAACCTTAACAGCCGTTTTTTATCGTCCAGAGAAATTACAGCTGTTTAAATAAAGCCTAAAGTCTTTGGCTTCCTTTTGTATTTCTGCCACATTGTTCCCACAGAGCTGCTGTTCCTTTAATAATAGAGCAACTGTTAAAACAATCTTTAAAACAAGCAAAACAAGCTGTTAAAAAGCAAAGAGGGCAGCCATGGTTGCTGGAGGTGAGGTTAGTGAGTCTGCACAACTATTTGCCTGGGCTCTGCGGAGTTGATATCTTTGATTAAGACAAGATGCCTCCATATATGCAGAATTTCTACCTGGAAAAAAAATAGATACTTTATGTTCAAAAGGGTGATTTGTCTCCAAAACAGGATACTTATAATTATGTGCAGCCATAATTATCCAGCAGCTTACACAATTGATCATTGGTACCTTCACAATAGGAGGGGAGGGGCGTCATTAATTGTGGAATCAGTGATTATCAGGTGAGCTCATGAGTCAGGGAGGGCTGGGACTAAAGGCTCTATGGTTTCGTACCAGCCGGGCCACCAACTGGAAAGTGTTGGAGTCAAGGGGCACCAGAACAAATGGCTGAAAAGAATTCAAAGTGATTATTTGTTATCTTATAGAGAATAAAGCCCTGATTATTTCAGTAAATTAAACTGTCTGTTCCTTAAAATTGAATTCAGTCGACCATCCAAGCATGTCGAGCCATTTCCAAAAGTCATTGCTCACTCTCGTTAAATGGCCCTTAGATCAGCCACTTAGGGAACTGTGCAATTCACTGTGGATGTGCTCGTGGCCTTTTTGTGACAACAAATCTGGCTGCAGTTCAGGGGTGAGATCAAATGTGTGAGACGGACATGTATCTATGAGTCATGGAACCTCAGAGGTGGCAGGAACCTGATGGGGATCAGTCACCCAGTCCAATTCCCTGGGTTTCGAGATGAGGAAACATGGGCCCCGAACTGGCCAAAGTCCCTCAAGTGAAGTAGAGCTGGAGACAGCAGCAGCTGCCCGGTCTCCTGACTCCCGGACCAGTGCTCATTCTACTATTCCATGCTGCCCCTGAAAGGGGCACATAAGAACTATTTGCAGTGCAGAATGAACTGTGGGAGAGAATAATATAAAGACAACAGCTAACAATTATCAAGAGCTTACCATGGGCCAATCTAAGGGTGTCACTTGGAGTATCTCATGTCATCCTCTTAATAAGCCTGTGATGGCAGATGTAATGACGATATCCAACATACAGGTGAGGAAACAGAGGCCCCGGAGAGGTTGAACAACTCACCCAAGGCCACACGCTAAGTCACAGAGGACAGAGTGACCTCCCATAGCACATATGCATGTATCTGTAGCTAAGTGGTAGCACCCACCCCACCCTCAGGTCTTGGTGAGGTCTGGAAGGTCGAAATTAGGGAATCCCGACCCAGTTTTTGTAATATTCCAGGTGTCTCAAAAATTCTGATATGTGAAATCAACTTTAGTACCATGTAGTCAAGAAATGTTAAAGCTTTACTACTCCTCTAGGAGAAAAGGTATCATGATTTCATGCGAAGACCCTTTGCCCCATGTTATCTTCATGGTTTCAATATCACCCTCATCAAGTAACACAGACTTAATGCCGATACCATTTAATAGGAACAAAAGAGCTAACACACACGGAGTCTTTACTAAACACCAGGCTTTCTACATTACCTAATTGCCCGACATCAACCCTGTGAGGCTGGTATGATGATTATCTTCATTTCACAGGTTAGGAAAAGTGGGGTTCAGAGATGACACAGGGCTTGTCCAACACGCAGTGGCTTCCAGGCACGTAGATAGACAGCATTGCTGCATAAAGGCTTTAAGAAGAACAAAATTGCAGTCTGGAGATGCTGTCAGAACAAAAGCTTTCTTCATCACTGAAGAAGTAGACGTAGTTCAATTAGCTTAATGGAAAATATCAGATGGGTTCTAAGCCCAGCCAATGGCCCACTTATTTCAAGAAATACTGATTTTAACAGTGCTCCAGTACAACAGGGAACTCGGGCAGCCTCTGGGTGGCCATTCTGTGCAAAATTCACACTTTTAAGTCCCAGGGAATTGGGTGGGGTATTTGCCCAATATCTACCCATAATAAAGGATAAATATATATATATTTTATTCCTCTCTTAAACATGTGAATTCAACTCAGAGGTTTAAAAGAAAGAGAACATTTAAAAAACCACCTGTACTTCCCTTAGGCTAATGGCAAATGACTTTTCCTACAAGAGATGTGCCTTCCCTTTTATCTGGCCCTTAGGAAATGGCCACCTCCTGACTGTCTGGGTTAGGAAAAAGCACAACTCAAATGAAAATGTGACTATCAGGGCGGAAGATTGATCTCTCTAATGCTCTCTTGGATAAATCTGTTTCTTTCTCCTTCTATTTTTGACCAGGAGAAGAAGTACCGCTTTCAGAACCAGGTGGATAAGATGAAGGAAAAGGTCAAGAACGTAGAGGAAAGATCAAAGGAATTTGTTAACAGAGTGGAAGAAAAGAGTCACGATCTAATACAAAAGTGGGAAGAGAAGTCGAGGGAATTCATTGGCAACTTCCTAGAACTATTTGGGCCTGATGGCGCATGGGTATGTAATTATTTCACTTGGCCCCACAATGGCACATATTTTCAGTTTATCCTGCTTTTCATGGAGCCATTCAAGGGTGATCCTTATCTCAGTCCAGTATGTGACCTCCGCTTTGGGCATCAGCTGAGTGACTTCAAGTTTGTGTCATTTCCTTATCTAGTTTATGCTTTATATACCCCTTAATACGGCACCCAACAGAACCAGAGGCCAGCTCAGATCTTTGTTCCTATTTCTTGTCCAGAGCTTAGAAGCCATTTGGTCCTTGCTGAATGTCGATTATTGCAGGAGTTAGTTCTGCAGCCCATCCCAGTGTCCCAGTTGGAGGTGATGTAAAGTTTGGGGAGGTGAGAGTGAAATGGGTTAGTAGCAGCACGGAGCTTTGGTTGCAAGAGAAGGACAACAGACTCTTGGATCAACTACTGGCATTTGTGATCTGGAGAGGAGGATGCAAAAGAAATGCACCTGCCTCAGTCAGGGTTTGTTGTCAGGAATCCACCTCTTTCACTGATTGGAAGCGAGGGAAGAGGTGGGATTTTGTCCTGCATCTGTGCTCACCATACCCTGATATTCCCCTACTTTCCTGAGGCACACAAGTGTTGGGATAAGATGCAAAAACCTCAGGGGACTGAGGCCATGATCTGTATCTTAAAACTGAGAGAGAAAATGTGCAGAAGATCTCCTTGATTAAATTGCATAGACAACTCTGAGTGGTAACAATGGAAAGGGAAAAGACAATTCTGGGAGCCACCTTGTATTCCTTTGGTATTTCTACCAAAGTAAATAACCAGTATGATCAGCAGCGTTGACTGGGGCTCTATGGAAGAGGTACTTTTAAAGCTAACTTTCCTTTCAAAACAGAAAGAAATAGTTCCATTTGATTTCCCTGATTTTAAGTAGCCTAGATTTCCTATTGTGACATGAGAATTCTCTTAACAAAATCCACTTTGACTTAATTATTTTTATTGATGGGTTGTCAATGCTGCCTCTCTGCTCGTTTGAGTTCATTCATTATAGGATTATCTGAAAGCAAAACACTCAATTAGTAATAGAAAAAGAACAACATTGGGAAGTTGGAAGAGATGCTTAAAGCCTAGTAGCCTCTAAGTGATTTTAGAGGTGGGTGCTTTGGGCCAACCATGTCCTATCTGCTGGATCGGAGAGGGATGGGAGAGTTTGCAAGGGGCTGCTTGAGCCCTCAAAGACTTCTAGAAAGAGAGGGCAAGAGAATAGGCTGGATTCCTTTTTATTTTCTCTAGACCTGTAAAAATTTTCAGCTCAAGCCAATTTTGTGTGTGTGAAAATAAATATTTGTTTATTGCAAAGAAATTTCAGAAAAGCATGCCTGTTAAAACACAATTTTTACAACAGAATGTCAGAGAGCAAAAAGTGTTATGAGGAAGCAAGTTACCAAGTTATATTATACCCACATCTTCAATTATACCCTTGGTTATCTTGAAAAAGTTATAAACCTTTGGATTTATGGCATGATTCGCCTTCCATGCTTTATTGACTTATTTGCAACTTTAGCAATACAGGCCTAAGGGGTAAGATCTTATGATATTGAACCAAATGCATATCCTAGGAAAAATCCATTCTTTAAATGTACTTTATATACTCTTCCTGCATGCTTCTGTGCTAGTATTTTATCTTTTTTTTTTTTGTAAGAAGTTTTGATTATCAACCAAATTGCCCTTAAATTATCTAAACAAAATACCCATCCAAATTTTTTCAACATTAGATCTTTGGCACCCTTTCTGAAAGAGGCTATATAGGTTCATTTAAATTAATACTGAGATTTTTACACATTGAAAAAATTAACTCTGCTTTTTTAATCAAATAAAAGGAACAAAAATAAGGCACCATTCCAATAATCAAATGCCAATAAAAATGGCAGCAGTACAAAGAGCTAAGCAGCATATCATCAGCAAATAGCAAAAGTTTTACTTCTTCCTTTCCTATTTGGGTGCCTTTTATTTCTTTTTTTGCCTAATTGCTCTAGGTAGAGCTTATAGCACAATATTGAATAACAGCGGTGACAGTGGGCATCCTTGTCTTGTTCCTGATCTCAGCGGGAAAGCTTTCAGTTTTTTAATGTTGAGTATAATGTTAGTTATGAGTTTTTCATATATGCACTTTACCGTGTTGAGAAAGCTTCCTTCTGTTCCCATCTTTTGGAGTGTTTTTATCAAGAAAGGATGCTGTATTTTGTCAAATGCCTTTTCTGTGTCAATTGAGAGGATAATGTGATTTTTCTACTTCAATTTATTAATGTGGTTTATTACCCTGATTGATTTTCTTGTGTTGAATCATGCTTGCAACCTGGGATAAAACCCACTTGATTGTGGTGTATAATCCTTTGAATGTGCTTTTGGATTCGGTTTGCAAGTATTTTGTAGAGGAATTTTGCATCTATATTCATTAGAGAAATTGGTCTGTAATTTTTTTTTTTCATAGTATCTTTTTCTGGTTTTGGTAATAGGGTAGTGTTGGCTTCATAGAATGAGTTTGGTAGTGTTCCCTCCTGTTCAGTTTTTGGGGAGCTGCTCAGGCCAATTTAATTCATGGGACATTTATTAAGCACTTGCTCTATGCATGGCACTGTGGAAGACACAAAGATTAATTAAAGGCAGACCATGTTCTCTGAGATTCCATGGTCTCTATAATGTAAAGGCTGATATTTCCCATTAACCTAGTGTGGAGTGTAATGTAGTCTACATTTTTCAAAACTAAGTTTTTAGAGCCAAAGAAAGAGCTAGTGGATTTTTTAAAAAATTTATTTTGAAATATTTTCAAAATTACAGGACAGTTACAAAAAAATACATGCACAAACTCCACACAGAGAATTCCAATATACCCCCACCCTCCAAATACCCAAATCCACCAATTTTAACATTTTGCCACATTTGCTTTATCATTCTGTCTATTCATCTGTCTGTCTGTCTATATTAATCTATTTTCTGAACACTTGAGTGTAGGTTGAATATCAAGTTCAAGAAATTTGGCATTGATATATAGCTTATAGTCTATATTTCAATTTTTTCATATGCCCCAATAATATCCCATTGAGCCTTTTCTCCTCCCTTGCTAGATCTCATCCAGGATCATGCATTGCATTTAATTCTTACTGTCTCTTTAGCTGCTCTTTCTTTTTTTATTAATTTGGGAAAACATTATACAACATAAACTCTCCTGTCTCAACTACTTTCAGACACTCACTCCCCAACGGCATTAATCACATTCATTATATTGCAGTACCCTCACTACCTTCCCCTACTGCAAATTTCCCATCTCCCCAAACAGAAACTCTACACCCATCATGCATTAACTCTCTATCCCCTCTGCCACCTGGCCCTGACAACCTGTACTCCCTTTCTCTATGAGCTTGCATATGCTCCAATATTTCCTTTGTTGTTACCATGGGGCTTAAATTTAACATCCTAAATCTATAACAATCTCCTTCGCTTTGATACCAAATTAAATTTGTTATATACAAACTATATTCCTATACCCTTCTGTCCCCCCACCTTTATGTAGTTCTTGTTACAATGTATACATAATGTTTATACATTATAAGTCCCAACCACTGATTTCTCATTACATTTTATACATTTGCCTTTCAAATCCTGTAGGAAGTAAAAAGTAGAGCTATGAACCAAAAAATAGAATAGTACTGGCATTTACCCATGTTGTTACCCTTACTGGAGTTTTTTATTTCTTCATGTGGCTTCAATCTATTGTCTATTATCCTTTCCTTTCAACCTGCAGAACTCCCCTTAACATTTCTTGTAGGGCTGGTCTACTGATGATAGACTCCCTCAGCTCTCTCTCAGCTTTTGTTTATCTGGGAATCTCTTAATCTCGCCCTCATTTTTGAAAGACAGTTTTCCCAGATATAGAATTCTTGTTTGGCAACTTTTTGCCTTTGGCACTTCAAATATGCCATCCTACTGTCTTCTTGCCTCCATGTTTCCAGTGGGAAATCTTGAGGCTCCCTTGTACGTGATATGTTGCTTCCCTCTTGAGGCTTTCAGAATTCTCTTTTTTATCTTTGGCATTTGACAGTTTGATTATAGTATGTCACACTGTGGGTCGGTTTGAATTTATCCTGTTTGGAGTTTATTGAGCATCTTGGATGTATATATTCATGTCTTTTGTTAAATGTGGGAAAGTTTTCAGCCATTATTTCTTTGAATATTCTCCTGCCCCCTTTCTCTCTTTTCCTTCTGGGGCTCCCACAATGCATAAATTGGTATGCTTGATGGTGTACCACAGGTTTCTCAGGCTGTTCACTTTTCTTCATACTTTCTTCTTTCTGCTCCTTAGACTGAATGAATTCTATTGTCTTATCTTCAGGTTCACGGATTCTTTCTTCTGTCTGCCCCAATCTGCTATTGAATCCCTCTAGGGGATTTTTAATTTCTTACTGTGGTCTTCATCTCTGTTTGGTACCTTTTCATAATTTCCATCTATCCATTGATAGTCTCCTTGTGTATATCTATCATTTTCCTGATTTCCTTTAGTTCTTCATCCATGTTTTCCTTTAGCTCTTTGAGCATACTAAGGACCATTCTTTAAAAGGTCTTTGAACAGCCCAGACCTGGTCCTCCTAACTGATGATTTCTAATATTTTAATCTCCTTTGCCTAGTCCATTGCTTCCTGTTTTGTTTTGATATGTTTTTTGTAACTTTTTGTTGAAACCTGGATATTTTGAAATTTAAGGTATCATCACTGGAATTTAGACTCTGTGACATCTGTTCCTTAAGCTTGTATCCAGCTAGTGTTATGTTAGAGCTTTCCTTGAATTCTGGGCACTAACACACACACACATACACACACACACACACACACACACACACGAAGGAAAAAAAAGAAAACACTCTTTCCCAGTCTTTGCAGTTGGACCTGTTTGAGTGCTCTCCTTCAGGGCTTATCTACACAATGAGTTTACAGAATAGCTCCAGGTCAAAGCATAGAGGTCCCCCTGATCCTTTCCAGCATGCCCCTTGTCTTGGAAACGAGCATGCCCCTTGTCTTGGGAGCATGCACATGGCCCTAAGAATTCTTCCATTTATGTGGTTCTCAGTGTCCCCTCTTCCCTAGGAAACTGTTTCCTCACTGCCCTAGGCACTGTATGATATGTCCTACAGCCAGCAATTCCCTGCCCCAAACAGCACAATTTTCTTTTACATGCAGGGCAAGTTTGGGAACAGTGAATCCCTCAGACCACCGCCAGACAGATTGGGCCAGACATAATGCTCCCAGTATGTTCACAAAGATTACTCTGCTCCCTCCAGAACTGGGATCAGGGATCTGTATTGGGAGTGCAGGCTGGCTCTGCACTGAGCTGGTGGGGGAGGGGCCCACCAGGGTGCCCTAAGATCCTACTGCTTTTAAGTGGCTTTTTCCTTGATTCAGCGCTCACCTTGTTATTGTAATCCTTTAACTGTTTTCTGGAGCCTTGAGAAAGATGTTTCTGTGGGGGATGGAGCCCTAGAGCATCTCATTCTGCCATCTTGACCAAAGCAGGCAAATCTAGTGGTTTTTAATGAAACTATATAGGCATTCATTTGCTTACAGGGGTCCAGAAATGTGTCGCTGCCAATAAGCCCTGCTATTGTAACTCAAGGGGGATGCATGTTTCCCCCACCTGGAGCGAGCAAAGGCAGAGAAGGGATATAATTTCGTAGAGACTTTACAGACCCTAGTCGTTTCAGGCTTCCAGCAAAGGTGAAATAGTAGCTGGAATTGTTCTAGGGGAGTCTTTGGTGACAGCAAGCTGTGGTGATTTTTAAGAAGTGAAACCCAGCTTAGAGACTGGAGGGTTTTCTTTTTTAAAACTTGCTATTAGTGTCAAAACTGTTATTAACATTAATTTACCATATCAGCCAGACTTAGACATTACTTTTTTTCTGTTGACATTAAAAGTACAGGAATAGTTACAAGGATGTTAAACGCCAAGATAAGTAATTTGCTTTTCATGAATATGCTATTATTATAATAATTCTTTATTTGTGGATTGGGACTGGAACTCATTTCTTAAAATAGAGGGTCTGTCTTACCTGCAAATACAGTACTGATGCAAATAATCCAAACTTGGAAAGGCAAAATAGAAGGATTTCAGGTACAAAATTTGACACAATGGGGGTTGGTATGAAGCATAGTACGTAGCTTTTAGTGGGTGCTACATAAATGTTTCTGGGTTGAGTAAATGTATGAGTGAATGAATGGATGGATGTGTGATAAAGACCTGTTTAGAGAACCTTCCAGCATCTGCAAAGTATATAAGGCCTAAATCTTCCAAATATATTACATACATACATCTTTAGACTTTTATTGCTTGTGGTGCTTGATACAGGCGTTGGTTGCAATCTGGTGTTTGGTGGATCAAATTCAGCGGGCAGGCTTGGTTTGCTTGGCCTTCCCCAAAGTCTTAAAATTTCTTTTAGGGAGGGCATGGGCTCTCTAGCATGCCACAGTTCCACCATTCCCCATTGTTCCCTTCCCCCAGCCTGATTCACACATTTATGCTGCTCACTGGGCCCCAGGGAGTGTTTGAGTTTGTTCCTCGTGCTATAGAGTCTTTATGTCTCCCCAAGTGTCCTCATGTTTGATGTCAGGGATAAAATCCAAACCCATATCCATCTCTAGGTGGAAAGTGATGATGTTAATGTTGTTGTTACTGTCTAGAAGTTGTGTAGCAGGTTTAACTCTTTTTGCAAAGCCCTTTGACATTGACTCTATCCATTTTAGTCACACAAGAGGTAGTATTGTAGCTCTTTTATCAATAAACAAAGGTCTAGAAGAATTACAAAGCTTTCTGATGGTCTCACAAGAGTTTGGAGGTGCTGGGATGGAGCCCTGGCCCAGGTCTCTTTCTCCCAGATGGCACTGTATTCTTTCAGGATCAGAATTTCCACAGGGTGCAGTCACTTTGCTTAACACTGCTTTGGTCAAGGTATGGCATTTGGAGAAACTGAGGTCTACCAAAACCCCTTTAAGGTGCTTCAGGCCAAGTTATCTAGATTCAGGACAGGTACTGTCTGCCTTCTATTCTACTGCTGTCTTCAGGCTTCCTAAGCAACTGGAAATCATGGTGTCTATGGCTGTATTCGTTATCTATTGCTGTGTAACAAATTATACTCCAAAATGTAGTGACTTAAAACAACAAATATTTATTATCTCACGTGATTTCTCAGGGTCAGGAATCTGCAAGTAGCTTAGCTGGGTGGTTATGCCTCAGGGTCTCTCATGAAGTTACAGTCAAAATGGCAGGAGGAACTGCTTCCAAGCTCACTCGTGGCATTGTTAGCTGCATGTGGGCCTCCCCACAGGACTGCCTGAATGTCCTTACAACATGGCAGCTGGCTTCCTCCAGAGGCAATGACAGAGAGGAAAGGAGTGACCAAGACGAAGGCCGCTGTCTTTTACAACCTAATCTCAGAAGTGATGTACCATCACCTCTGCCATATTCTATCAGTCACACAGACCAACACTGATACACTATGGGAGGGAACTACACAAAGATGTGGCTACCAGGAGACTGGGGGCTGCCTGCTGCAATGGTTTTTTGAGAATTTGAAGCAAGTAATCTACTTCTCAGTTGCTATAATTGTGATTATTTGTTCCCACTTATCCATAGTCTGATTGGTGGGTTAGCAGAGCCCAAGATGTTATTTTCAGTCTCATTGCCTACTATTATACTTATTTAACTACTTTCTTGACTCATAACTAGTCTTGACCCATACTTGGAAGGCAGCCTGTACCCCAGCCAGAGCTGCAGATGAAGCCTTTGCAGCAAAGACTCCGTGTTATGTCTTTGGAAGGTGTGTCTTTGAAAGACAAGCCGTCTCAAAGGGGAGGGACTTTAAAGGAGGTTTGAGGCTTTGTTGCCATGTTGGAGGTGATGCTCTTCACCTGCCAAATGCCACACAGTGTCGAGGGTTAAGGAGCCAGGGTCAGGAGATGCTGGACCAGCTCTCAGGATTTTGGTGTAGAGCCTTCCTAGTGGAACTTTATTTTTGTTTGAAGTTTCTGAATCCCCAGAGCACCCCAAACACACATGCTGGTTTTTTTTTTTTTTTTTTTTTTTTTTTTTAATTACGTATCATTTTGAATGATCTGTCACTATAACTCCAAAACCAGATTCATTTCCTGTTTGAAATGAAATGGGTCTATTTTACTTTACTATATGAAAATAGATCCTTTCCTTGAGTACCAGGAGAGAATGACCTTAAGTTCGGTGGAAGTTTTTAGTTCATCTTGAACCAGTAAACCGCCCCCACTCCAATCCAACCCGTCTAGTAGATCCTCATGACAACAGAAAGGCATTGGCCATCCCATACACAAGATTACCTTTTTCAGAAAACCTGACAGTGTGCTTGTTTTTTTTTTGTACTTAATGTGAGGGCCGCTGCTAATTCTTAAGACCATTTTGATTTTGAGAAAAGAAATATCCAATGCAGCTTGTGGATCTGAATTAGATTTCCCGCTTGAGACTTTGACAGTTGAATTAAAAATTTGCCTTTGAGCAAATGCACAAGTAAAACGTGAGCAATCACAAAAAGCTTCTTAGTGTGAAAGTGGCTAATTACAAGAGAGGTGGTCATGGACAGGGGCTCACTCCCTAGCTGGGTGGCCGTGGGTAAGTTCCTTTGCCTCCTGTAGTTATTGGGAGGATTCAGTTGTGCATACTTTTTTTTTTTTTTTTTTTAAGATTTTATTTATTTATTCATTTATCCCCCCCTTGCTGCTTGTGCTCTCTGGGTCAGCTAACCACGCCGTGCGGGCGGGCTTGCCTTCACCAGGAGGCCCCGGGAACCGAACCTGGGGCCTCCCATATGGTAAACGGGAGCCCTACTGATTGAGCCACAGCCGCTTCCCAAGTTGTGCATACTTTGAAGCCCCTAGAACAGCATCTGCCCCTCGACCCACGTCAGGCATAGTGTAAGGGTTAGCTGTTGTTGATCCATTTGACCAGAACTGCAACAAGGGCCCTTCTCTCTCCTTGAGTTACATCTTGCTTACCAGAAGCCCAAACCAGATGGAGCTAGGATTTGGTTTTGCATTTCTTTTTGGCAGATATGCCAGAATAGATCTGCAATACTAAAACCTTTCAAAGGCATTTGTCAAGACATTTACTGCTTCTCTAGATGTTAAAAACTTCTTAAAAGGGAAAACTTTGTAGGAGGGAAATAAAAACTTACTTTGATATGGACAAGACTATATAAATGGAATTATTTGGAGGGGGAGACTTTATAAAAGGAAACCTCTTTAATACAGTAAAAGACTGAATTTAAATACCTTTTCCCTTTGAAAATTCCATGCCATGGTCTTCATTATTTTGCTATATTTCTAAAGTGCTTTTCTTCCCAGGAAGCACATTACAAACTGTCTCCTGACCTGATGCAATTCAGCTCCTTTGCAGGGGAACTGCCCTTCAAAATGTACCAGAAACAGATCAGAGAGCTAACAAATCAAGGCTCAGAGTTGTTTTGCACAGATATCACATTCTACGAAGTGCTACACCATTGTTTAAGGATTCAAATTCTTTTATCTCTTTAGGCAGAGTATTCTCAGTTATGAGCTTGAGTCAAACTACAGTAGACATGTTGTAGATTCCTTGGAAAGTGGGCTTCTAATGGAAATGCTGACATCCATTAACAGCAGGAGGGCTAATGGCTGCCACTAAAAATATACTTAAAGATTACAGTAATAAAAACATAGATTTTAAAGTGCCTGCTAGAAATTCAAGGATTTTTAAAAACATGTTGCTGTTAATAATAGGCCACTGATCATTTTGGCATTTGATTTTGTCTCATAAATGGGCTTAAATATAAGGTAATGCTGTTGTACTGCCACCCCCCCCCCTTTTTTCAGTTTGATTTTGAGTTGGGGTGGTGGATATATTTTGGCAGAATTATCAGTGCCTTTACTAGAAGGTGAATCATTGGTATATTTGTAGAATTATGGAATTTTAAATATGGAAAGGATCTTAGTGATCAGAAATCATCTCCTTTTTATCTGCTAGACTAAACTTGGGACTCTAAAAAGTAACAGGCTAGAGCTTATAAAGGGAAAATGAGTGCCCGAGGGGAATGGGGGAATTGATGATGTGCTTGAGGCCTTTAGTTAATCTGAGGCAGTGTCTTCATATTTTCTCACCTGTGTCATCTTTCTTATGATAAAAGTATATGTTCATAATAGAAATATTAGAAAGCAAAGAATTAAAAGGGACTAAAAATCATCGGCAGTCTCATCACCCACAGCAGTTGCTGTTAACATTTCGGGGTCTCACCCCAATTTTCTTTCCCTCTACATGTATGTACGTCCTTTTACAAAATTGAGATCGTGCAGAAAATACTATTCTAAAGTCATTTTTACGTCACAATAGTTCATGAGTGTTTTTGCACATTAAATACTCCTTAAAGAGCCTGATTTTCATCAGCGGCTTCATGTATCATCTTGGAGCTGTACAAGATTTCTCTAACCCATTTAGGGAGTTTGCAGTTTTTTCTGTTATGACATTGCAATGAATATCTGTTAGCACAATACATATTTACTTACATTTCTGACTTTCTCCTCAGGGAAAAAGTGTTTGCACCTATTGCCAAATTCCGCCCTAGAAAGGCACACTACTCTTTTGCCCTGCTGCCAGCAGTTCAAGAATGTGCACCTTTTCCTACGCTCTCACCAACACTGGCCATTACAAAATAGAAACACCTTAGCAATACAATATATAAAAAAGGTATCTCATTTCAGTCATTTGCATTTGTTTGGTTATTAATGGTGCTGAACATGTTTTAGAGTTCATTACTAAATCTTCATTTGCAAATTGCCTGCATGTGCCATCTACCCAATCTTTGGATAGTACTTATTTGGGAACAGCTTTCTCGAGATATAATTCACATACTATACAACACACCCATTGAAAGTATACAATTAATTCAGTGGTTTTGAGTACAGTATCAGGTATGTGCGGTCGTCACCACAGGCAATTTTAGATCACTTTCATCACTCCAAAGAGAAACCCTGTACCCTTTAGCTATCACCCACATGCCCATTTTTCTATTCAGGTTTTTTATCTTCTTTCTGATTTGGAAGCTCTGCTTATATACTAAGACCTATAATTTGTAATTAACTGTTATAAAAATCCCCCATTTTTCATTTACATTTAATCTTTTTTCCCCAACCACAACATGGATATTTTTATTTTAAACTTTAAAATACATGAGAAATTAGTAAATCTCAAGTGATGTAAGACATCCCCTGGAAAAGTCTAATAAAAGAACAAATCCTACTTACTTGGAACTCTGGAGGACGATAGAGACTGGGGAAGGACTCCCCCCACACACACACAATGCTGACTCAAAGAAAAAGAAAAACAACAACAACAGAAAAGTGGGAGATCTACAACCTAGACCCCTCCCCTGGTACCACACAGCTTAAGAGTCACACGAGGCAGTGCAGCCCATAGAGGCACTCACAGCAGTGAGTTAAAGCCCACACATAAAGTCCACAGAGTCCCACAGCAGAACACAAGCAGCAGGCAAGCGCGGGCATACAAAGGGGCCCCCAAGGAACAAAAGAGAACTGTTGGCAAGAGGTGCATATACCCAACCCGGTCTCTGATTGCTGGATCACTTAAACGAAGAAATGAACCTTTTGAACACTGACCCCCACCTAATTCCCTGGGGCAGGTCCCTGACAGTGAAGTAACTGGAGGCAGAAAGCCTGACAGGAAAAAAAAGGGGCTTGGGAACCAAACTGCTGTAATGCAGGACAGGGTCCCAGAACTGAAGAGTGTAATGAAAAGGGGACACTGAGTGAGGGAGAGAAGTTAAACAAATCATAGGATCTGGGGAAGAAAATCCTGCACACACACACACACACACACACAGATCAACATTCCTGGAGAAGGCACAGAAGAAAGGAAGCTTTCTCTTGGAGGTGAAACAATTGCACATAAAAGGACACTCTTAAAAATGAATTTATTTGCTCACAGTTTGAGGCTGGGAAAAAGTCCAAATCAAGGCATCATCAAGGCAATGCTTTCTTTCTGAAAATTGTAGCATTCTGGGGCTGGCTGCTGGTGATCCTTGGTCCTTAGCTTTTACCTGGCAAGGCACACAGCAGCCTCTCTTGATCTCTCCCTTCTCTTCCAGGATCTGTTGATGTTCAGCTTCTTGCTTCCTGTGGCCTTCCTTCCCTATGTCTGCATTTCATTCTGCTTATATAGGACTCCAATAATAGGATTAAGACCCATCCTGATGAGGCGGGTCACACCTTAACTGAAGTAGTCTCATCAAAAGGTCCTATTTACGATGGGTGCACACCCACAGGAATGGATTTGATTTAAGAACATGTTTTTCTGGGGCATATACAGCTTCCAACCACCATAAGACAGATAAAGAACAAAGGACAAAATGGTTGAAGTAAGTTTTGCTTTTATAGTAATAACACTGAATGTTAATGGATTAAATACTCCCCAATCAAAAGACACAGATTGGGAGAATGGATAAAAAAGCACAATCCAACTATATGTTGTTTACAAGACACTCACCTTAGACCCAAAGACACAACTAGGTTGAAAGTAAAAGAATGTAAAAAGATAATCCATGAAAATAGTAACAAAAAGAGATCCAGCATAGCTATACTAATATTGGACAAAAATAGACTAAATAAAAAACTCTCACAAGAGACAAAGACAAGACACTATATATTAATGAAAGGGTCAATCCACCAAGAAGAAATAATCATAAATATTTAAGTACCTAGCCACAGTACCCCAAAATACATGAGGCAAACACTGGCGAAATTGATGAGAAGAAAAGATACCTTTACAATAACAGTTGGAGACTTCTATATGCCCCTTTCATCAATAGATAGAACATTCAGACAGATGATCAATAAGGAAACAGAGAACTTGCATAATACGATAAACAAACTAGACCTAGTAGACATATACAGAACACTGCACACGAAACAGCAGGATATACATTATTCTCAAGTACACATGGATCGTTCTCCAGGAAAGACCAGATATTGGGTCACAAAGTCTCAAAAAATTTTAAAAAGATTGAAATAATACAAAGCATCTTCTCTGGCCATAATGGAATGAAGCTGGAAATCAATAACTGGTGGAGAACTGGAAAATCCAAAAATATATGGAAATTAAATAACATACTCTTAATCAACGGGGCAAAGAAGAAATTAAAAGGGAAATAAGTAAATATCTTGAGATGAATGAAAACAAGAAAACATCAAAACTTATGGGATGCAGTGATGGCAGGGTTCAGTGGGAAATTTATAGCCCTAAATGCTTACATAAAAAAAGGAAGAGCTAAAATCAAAGACCTATCTGCATACCTGGAGGACCTAGAAAAGAACAGCAATCTAAACCCAAAGCAAGCAGAAAGAAATAAAAAAGATTAGAGCAGAAATAAATGAAACAGAATAAAAAACAATAGAGAGCATTAACAAAACCAAAAGATGGTTCTTTGAAAATATCAATAGAATTGACAAACCTTTAGCTAGCGTAACAAAGAAAAAAAGAGAGAAGATGCAAATAAATCAGAAATGAGAAGGGGGCATTACTACTGATCCCACAGAAATAAAAAGGATTATAAGGGATACTATGAACAACTGTATGTCAACAAATTAGACAACCTAGATAATTTTTGTATATGGTGAGAGGTAAGGGTCTACATTCATTCTTTTGCATATGGATTTCCAGTTGTCCCATCACCCATTTGCTGAAAGGACCATTATTTCTCCATTGAATGGACTTGGCATCCTTGTCAAAAATCAACTGGCCATAGATGTGTGGATTTATCTCTGGACTCTCAATACTATTCTATTGGTCTACATGTTTATCCTTATGCCAGTACCCTTTTATCTTATTTATGGTGTTCTTTGAGTCACAGAAATTTTATGTAGTCAAACATCAAACCTTTCCTTTATGGTTTATTTCTTTGCTTTTATGCTCATTCCCAAAGATATCTCTAAAACACAAATCTGATCACACCCCTCTCTTGATTTCATTCCACCCAGGGCTCTTGGGGTGAACATCTAGCCTCCTCCTGGTCTATCCCACAGGCATTTGAGGTTCTAGTCACCTGTATTAGTCAGCCAAAGGGGTGCTGATACAAAATACCAGAAATTTGTTAGTTTTTATAAAGTGTATTTGGGGTAGAAGCTTACAGTTATCAGGCTATAAAGCATGTTACTTCCCTCGCCAAAGTCTGTTGCCATGTGTTGGAGCAAGATGGCTGCTGTCTGCAAGGGTTCAGGCTTCCTGGGTTCCTCTCTTCCCAGGGCTCATTTTTCTCTGGGCTTTGCTCTCTCCACAAGGCCATCTGTAGACTGTCAGGCAAATGGCTCGTCTCTCTTCCCAGGGCTTCTGCCGTGTCTGATCGAGCCTTCTTTCTTTCTTCACATATCTGCTTCTCTGTGTGTTTACTTCCTGGGCTCCAGGGTCAAAACTCCAACCTCCCTTCTCTGCAGTGCAGTTTCTCAACATCCTACTGATGTGGTCCAATCAAAGCCTTAATCATTATTTAATCAAGTAAAAGTGAAACCTTTGAATCCAACATAATCTAATATGCCCAGAGGAACAAACCAGTTTACAAACATAAATCCAATATCTATTTTTGGAATTCATAAATAATGCCAAACTGCTACATCACCCAAGCTACTTGCAGGCCTCAGAGTGGCCCTCTGTACTTGGTACCTTGTGCTTGGGGAGCCAGCCCCCACCCAGTTCCCACAGACCCCCTCCTCATATCCCGGCTCAGATATCACCACCTCCTTTACTCTCTTCTTCTTCTCCTTCCTTCTGTGCAGCACTTCGTATCCAGATGGTCTCAGTAACGGTTTGTGAAACGAATAACCCAAATGATGAGCAAAGTCTAACATGGCTACTATGAGAATTGGCTCTCAGGGACAGTTCAGGATCAAAAGATTAGCCTGAGCTGCTAGGATCTGAGGTTCAGCTACAAGCAATTGAAAGAAACAAGGGCAGAGAGCCCAGGCAGCACAGATGGTGCTCAGAAGTTGTTGGAATAGAACACTGGGAGCTGAGCAGTCAGCAAAGGGCAGAATACCAGGGAGGCTGGCAGGCCTGGGAGGCTTGGTGGGCAGGAGCTCAGGACAGGACAGGGTTTCCCAAAAGGCCAAAGGACAGTGTCAGGAAATAGCTCAGTTATGAAAGCACCCAGCAACAGTCACCCAAGGTCCCAAAATGGAAAACACACCTGACCTCTGAAGCCCCCTACGCTGTAGTCTTCCCCACACCAGTAAATGGCATAGCCTGCTTTTGAGTTTCACAGGCCACAAACTAGACTCACTTGACTCCTCTTCTTCCCACAACCCATCTGCCAGCAAGTCCTGTTGGCTCTACCTTCAAAATAGAGCCGGACCATATACCATATAATGCTGTTTGACATTCTGGAAAAGGCAAAACTGTAGGGGCAGAAGTCAGACCTGTTGCCAGAGGCTGGGGAGGGGCGACTACAAAGGGCCATGCGGGAATTGGGAGGGCTGACAAAACTCTTCCGTACCTTGACTGTGGTGGTGGCTACACAACTGTGTGGGTTTGTCAAAACTTAAGAACAGTACACTAAAAAGGGTGAATTTTATTGGTAGTAAGTTATAACTTAATAAATATATGGGAAAAAAATATACCTGGAATCCAACCATGTCTCACCATCTTCACAGCTATCACCTTGGTCCAAGCCATTATACTCTTGAATTCTTAGTGCAATGGGCTCTTAACTGTTCTCCCTGCTCCTGCCTTGCTTCACTGTAGTTTCTTCCCGGCACAGCAGCCAGAGTGGTCCTTTTAAAACAAAAGTCAGATTTTGTTACTCCTTTGCTCAGAACTCTCCAGAGGTTTCTTGGCAGAGTAAAAGCCATAGTTCTTACATGGCCACCAAGACCTTATGTGAAACAGCCTTCTGTTATTTCTCTGGCCTGATCTTTTCCTAACACCCTCCCCTGCCCTTTTCCCTCCCCACTAATTCACTTTGCTGCAGCCATAATGGCCTCCTTAGCCTATTTGCCTCAGAGTAAAAGGCAAGGTTCTCACAAAGGCCACCAAGACCCAATGTGACACAGCCATCTGTCCCATCTCTGGTGATCTTCTCCTAATGCTTTTAGTCCTAGTGGCTGCTGTAACAAAGTGTACCACAAACTAGGTGGCTTAAAACAACAGAAATGTATTGTCTAACAGTGCTGGATGCTGGAACTCTGAAATCAAGGTCTTGGGCAGGGCCAGGATCTCTCTGAAACCTGTAGTGGGAATCCTCCCTTGCCTCTTAGCTTCTGGTGGCCCCAGGAATTCCTTAGCTTTTTGGCAGCCAATCTCCACTCTGTCTCCATCTTCACATGGCCATCTCCCTGTGTATTTCTGTGTCTCTTCTCATAAGGACACCAGTCATATTGGGTGAGGAACCAACCTAATCTAGTACTCCTCATCCTAACTAATTACTTCTGCAAAGACCCTATTTCCAAATAAGGTCACATTCTGAGGTTCTGGGCACATGTGAATTTTGGGGGAACACCAATCCAGAACCTGCTTTCTCCTGACTCCCCACCCCATCCAGGTGACTCCACTGCAGCCACGATGGCTTTCTTGATCTTCCTTGAACATGCCACAGATGATCCTGATGTCCAGACTGCTCTTCCCTCTGATTTCCATTTACATGGCCTCTCTGCCATCTCTTTCAGACCTTTGCTCAATTAGCATCTTCTCAGAGAGGTCTTACCCAAGCACCCTATTCACAGTTGCAGCCCACCTGCCACCCACCCCCAACCCCCACTCACTATTCCCTCTCCTGTTTTATTATTTTCCGTCTTTGTTTACATGTGACATGCCACATATTTAGTTTATTGTCTAGTTCCTCCTCATATCCATGGGGACAGGGATTTTTGTTTATTTTCTGCTACCCCTTCAGTACCTAGGGAGGGGTATTATTATTTGCCTTGCAAATAATAGACACTCAGTTAAATGTTGTAGATGGAAGAAAAGATAGAAGAGGAAAGGGGTCCAAGAACCAGCAGTGACGGTAATCTTATGTATTGGCATCTCACTGCCCCTGAATTTTACTGCTTCCTCACTGTCTTAGTTTGCCAGGGCTGCTAAGACAAATACCACAAACTGCTAGGCTTTAACAACAGGAATTTATTGTCTCACAGTTTCAGAGGCTAAGAAGTCCAACAACAAGGTATTGGCAGGGCTTGCATTCTCCAAAGTCTGTTGTGTTCTGGCAGGCCTCCATCGTATGGCAATTGTATTAATCAGGGTTCTCTAGGAAAACAGGACCAACAGGAGATATCTGTAAATATTATGAGATTTTATAAAATTGTCTCATGCAACTGTGGGTATGCATAAGTCCAAATTCTGTAGGGCAGGCTGCAAGCTGGGAACTCTGATGAAAGTTTTCAATGAATTCCCCAGGAGAAGCTGGCTGGCTGAAATAGCGATGGAAACTCTCTCCTCTGACTGCTGATACATCACTTTTCTTTTTAAGGCCTTCAACTGATTGGATGAGACATCTCTCATTGGTGAAGGCAATCTCTTCAGTTTATTGTAGATGTAATCAGCCATGGATGCAATAAACTCACTAATGATTTAAGTTCATGCAATGCCCTCAAAGTAACAATTAGGCCAGTGCTTGCTTGACCAAACAACTAGGCACCATAACCTGGCCAAGTTGATACATGAACTGAACCCTCACAGCAATCGCTCTCCCCTCTTGTCTGCTTTTCTGGTTTCTACTGATTTCTGACATCTGGCTTCTTCTGGTTTCTGTCTCCTGTGTCCAAATTTCATCCCTCTATAAGGCTCCCAGTCACACAGATTCAGGCCCATCCCAATTCAATTTGGCCTCACCTAAATAGGATCTACAAAGATCCTATTCACAAATGAGTCCACACCTTAACTAATAACATTTTCAAAGGTTCTGTTTACAAATGGGTTCAAATCCACAGGAACACAGATTAAGATTTGACCATTTCTTTTGTGGAGGACATGATTCAATCCCCAACACTCACCATAGATAGTCTTAGAAGACATGGAATATAGTATAAATCAGTCTTTGTGGGCACAGATGTGAACACAGATACTTCTAGAACTGTTTTGGTAGCAGTTCTCCTTCCTGCCTTTCCTTTTTCTTCACTGTCACTTCAGATTGCTAAGTTAACAGATGTCTTCTCTCAAATTTCTCTCTAGAAGCAGATGTTCCAGGAGAGGAGTAGCCGGATGCTGCAAGCCTTATCCCCGAAGCAAAGCCCTATGAACAGCCCAACCCGGAGCCGTTCCTCTTCCCGCTCCCCATCACCCACCTTCTCATGGCTCCCGAACAAAACCTCTCCCCCCTCTTCGCCCAAAGCAGCCTCAGCCTCCATCAGCAGCATGAGTGAGGGGGATGAGGATGAAAAGTAAAAGCTGCTGGCAGACAACAGCCACACCACACAGGGTGGGGAAGAGGGTAGGGTCCCTGGGCATGCCTGGGTGGTGTTTGAATGGTAATAGACACAGAAGCTGCAGCTTGGCAGGGAGACTCTGAAACTCTGATAAGGCAAGATCTTGGGACCAGTTCTCCCTCAGTCTCCACATAGCCCAAGATGGGCTCAGCATGGGAGTTTCCAGCTGAACAACCTACACACACCTTCTTAGCATCACCTAGAGTCACTCTAACCTTGTTAAGGGAAGAAGCCAAGTGCCCCAAGAAGACTTGCATAGAGTAGGGTATTTTCTGCTTTTGGTCCTTACATTGATCCACACCAAGTAAACCAGCAGTGGAAGTAGCTGTTCCCTCAACCTGCTACTTCAGGCTACATAAGGGACCCTGCACGTTGCCTCTCACCACCCAAGCTCTGCCAGAATAAAACTGTTTCCAATAGAGGTGGCAAAGTGCTTCTGAAAAGTCAAGTTAGGAAAAATTCCAACCACCTCACTTCAGCCACCAAGACCTGATGTGGCCACACATCAACTCTCCAGCTCCAGGAATACTGCTCATAGACAAAGTGTTGCTATAGGCCAGATACAAAAGGTCACCTAGTGTGAACCTCAGCTTCTTATTCACAGGACAGGTTTGTCAGGGAGAACTCCACATAAGGCCTAATGTGGTCCAGGTTGTACTTTTTCATCACTGATTTGACTTCATTGTTTTCTAGAAATTAATCTGTGAGAAATGCAATGAAGAAAAACATATATGTATATATATTTTAGCAGAAGATAAATGTCTCCTGAAGCTACTCCTAAAAGGATGGCTTTTCCCATTTCTGGCCAGTTAACAGTTTCATAGACCTCAAGAACCATTTTGACATACCCAACCACATAGTATACCCAGAGGGGTGCTACCTGCATGTATCTGTTCTATGTATGCTCCAAATATGCCACCCAAGGTGTATGCCATATGCAATATGAATATATGGTGGTGGCATTTTACAATATATTCCTTTCCTGCTCTCTACCCTAACACCCAGCTAAAATCCTTGGTCTAAGGAACTATCTGGTTTCCTCATGACTTTGGCACTTTGTCAAAAGCCCATCCCAGATTCCCATAGAAATGTTTTATCCCAACCAGGAAATTAGTATGCTGTTCTCATGGCCTTCCCATAACATTTTTTGGGTGAAGGAAGGCTCTGAAGAGTTGTATGCAGAACTCTGGGAACCTCAGTTACAATCTCAGCATCTGAGTGGTCTAGGTAGCATGGTAGTTAATCCTTTGTCCCAGGTTTGCCAAATGGGATGAAGACTAAGCATTCTTGCTGAGTTATTTAAGGTCACTGCTCCCTAATCATATGTAAGAAATGAGCAAGAATTCCTTTTCATGTGAGTCAAGGTTTAGAACCAAACTAGTGGGTGAAAATAGGCATTGCCTGGCTATCCCAATAAAGCCAGAGAGCTGGGGCCTGACTGAGCAGAGGCTCAAACAGCAACTTGTGGGCAGAGCCCAGCATCTCTTGTGACAAACACCCCTTTCAGAGATCTTGGGAACCAACCATCTAGGTGTCAAGAGGGGCAACCGGTGAAGGAAGGTGGCACATCTTTCCCCCTTGTGTTGGGGTCCAACTACCTCCCTACCCACCTGGAAATGAGTGGTGTTTGTTGGAGGGCAAAACTATGAGGCTAAGCTGGCTTGAAACCCCCTTGTTCCTGGCACTTTCTCCAGAACTCCATACAGCACTCATGCAGGACACACAACTGGCAGGAACATGGTATGTGAGATGAAAGCTGCTTTTGCAGTCAAGTTCCAGAGCATGGCTCTGCAGAGAGGCAAGAACCCTATTCTTCTACTGTGCCCATCTGGTCTCCCATCATGCACCCAGGACAAACTGCTGGTGTGTTCAGTTGACTCACACTTGTAACAGTGAAAAGATGAGACCAGCAGGGAAAGGAAAGATAGTGAGAATAAGGGAAGAAAAAAGGAGAAAGGGGGTGCCTGGAGAGAGGAAAGGAGAATAAAGAAAATCTCTCTTAAACCAGTTCAGGACCTCACTTTGTAGGCAAAATGCTCTCTTGAGGAGGACATTTATGCCCTTACTCCATGGCCCAGGGCAGATCGATCCACTTTTACCAATCCTGCTGTGGAGCAAATAGTGTAGGGGTGAGGCATCAGGCTGATTATAGATTTGCAGGCCTTACATGTCCTACTGGCAGGTGCCACCTACGTGACTCAGATTCAGTGCCACCATTGCTGCCAATTAGGAGACATGAAAACAACTCACAAGTGGGTTCTAAATCTCATCCTGTGTACCTCTCCTAACCTCCAGTGATAGCTCTCCACCCTCCTAAGGCAACAAGTTACCGAGAAGGAATGAGGGAACTCTCCAACCCAACTTTTGGTACTTCATGGCTATCTCCTGGTCTCTTCCAGCCCCCAACTCCCAGCTTCTGGGAGGAGATGGCATTGCTCTTGGTTTGGGTCAGCCAATCAGCTGTGATGGCCAACAGCAGATAAGGCTGGAATGGGAGATATAGAAAGTATGATACAAGCTTGGAGTGGTAAGTAGAAATGAAGATAAGCAAGAGATTCTTTTTGCCCTGGAAATGGAAGGAAGCTTCAGTCTGAGGAGGGCTAGAGGACAACCATTTAGGATTGTGGAAGAGGGCAGGTGATGAAAATAGGAGAAAATGAGGCTGAAGTAGGGGTGGGAGAATAGTTTTTTTCTTCTCTCCAGTGTCAACCCACAGGGCTAACAAGTGAAGAAGGAAGGGTTCCTTTTCCCCACACCCAAGGTTAGTGGATACGTCTGCACGATGTGGACTCCCTCCATCTCTAGCTTCCTCGTTTCAGCACTTCTACCTTAGCTGCCACATCCTTCTTAGGGGAACCCTGAAATCAAATGCTCACTCCTCCACCAGCTAAGAAACAAGGATGCAACTGTAATGTCTGGTCACATTGAATAGCCTGTCTCTGGCGAGTCCAGCTCCTGTGCGCTGGGACTTTACAAAGGTAGAGGAAAGCCAGCCTCAAGAGGACCAAAACCCATGTCGGGCTTCAGACTTACTCCAGGTGGAAGAGACAGCCGTGGGCTTTGACTCTTGCTCCATGCCTTAGGCTACTAGTTGCTGCGATTCCATCCTTTGAGGGAGAGATTGGGAAGAGGTTCATTTTCTCTCCATCTTCAGGACTTATTTTAAAATGCACCCAGTCACACCCCAGGGAAAGATTCCTGTTTCTCAGCCATCTGGTCAGCACTAGTCTTGGCCACTGGACTTTTAAAAAATTAGCTCATGAGGCATTTGCAACATACACTACTCTCTAGACTCGAGCTTTTTGTTGTGTCACTGCAATGTGTCCAGGGACAAAGCCATAAGAAGTGCATGCATATGACTATGCTGTACATATAAGACAAGAATACGACGATGTGTCTGGGTTAAAGCACGACCGTATACCCAAGCATTTGCTCCAGTGCAGAATAATGCAAACTACTGGAATCAGCCTCCTCCCCACTCTGACCCCACTCCTGCTCTCAAATGGAGCACAATATTCCCAACTCGTTTACAAATAAAGGGATGCAGAATTGCACTTTTGCTCGTCATATTCCTTAAAAGTGTGCTTCTGTGTTCCTATTTATAAGCTCTAGCTCTGTATGGAAAACTCCAGGCATTGTAGCAGTTGTTCCAGCCTCTGCCCATGGCTCCGACAAGCTGTGGCACCAGCGCTTCAGAAGGATCTGGGTCTGTACTGTGTGGAACTGGGCAACGTCTTGGAGTTGCCAGAGGACCCACATCTGACCTAAGCACTAGTTAGGAACAGACCCACCTGGAGAGGAGGTCACATGGCGAGCTCAATGAGAGATCCTGATTTGTAGCTCTACGACTAACTTGCTTTGTGACCTTGGACAAACCATTTTGCTTCTCTGGCCTCAGTGTCTGCTTTTGTAAAATGAGGGGGTTGAGGGAAATGGTTTTGGAGATCTCCTTTGCCTGTAAAGGTCTCTGAATTTATGAGGCAGCCTGTTTCTGTCAGCTACAATGCTGTCACCGAGCCACCATGCAAAGGGCTTACCTCTCACAAGCAGCAGGCTGGAGAGGTGCTCCTCCAGCTCCTTGGGGCCTCCACACACTGACATCATCGGTGACCAGCTTCATGCCTCAGCCTCTACATCCCGGGCAGCACTATAGAAGCCTCTTGGGTTCCATCCACTTGGCAAAATGTCCTTCGAGTGTGCCTAAAATTTGAGAAATGGCCATTTTGACCACTTTTCCATCTTTGGGAAAAGCTCCTTTGTCAGCTGGAGACAGAGATGGAGGTGGAGATGCTAAATCAGGATCTCCAATGTCAACAGTGAAGGCAGCTGTCCATGTTCTGAGAACTGTACAATCATTGCACTCCAGCCCTCCACTAGCAGAGTTTAGGAGCTTCCATTAACTCCATCTGGAGAGTTTAGCTTTTTGAAATGACAACAGTTCTGACATTAGCTTAGGCTTTAGAACAGGGGTTCTTAACCTTTTTTGTTCCACCCTTTGCCTGTCAGATGAAAACCGCAGACCCCTTACTAAGTCCACACTATACTGTGTATTATTTAATAAATATATCACACCTGCACCAGGGTTTTTTTTGTTTTTTTTTTTTGAATTTCAATTCACGCTCACAGGCCCCTGGTTAAGAACCCCTGCTCTAGAAGAAATAAAGCCAGGCCTGTAGTCAGCAGGGGAATTAATTTTAAAATGGAATACCTATTATTCATAGACCATATAACTTGGCTTTACCACACAGATCAAACACATATCCTGATAGGTTGTATTTAGAGCAAGTCACGGAGCTCCTCATGACTTCCACGAAACCTCAGAAGTGTTCTCGAGGGAAAAACAATCAGCTCTAAGGTGGAATAAAACTCACGTTTAAGAAGCCTGATATTTGCCCCCAAAGAGAATTAGCCTTTGTTAGTAAACATAACCCTGGAAAAAAACGGTACACTATCAAAAATATCTGCACACACAAGCCACGCATACACAGTCCTCTTGTACTGGAGTCCTCATTGGCTTTGTTGAATGTTTAAGCGGCTTTTCCAGGTATTCAGCAGGACCTAGCAGATAAGACTCCCGCAGAAATGCTTTCCAGATAGAGCTTGACAGTTCATAAGCACCAAAGTATACCCAGTGATCAAATTCTTTAAGAAGACAAGTGAAAACCAGTAAATTGCCATTATTTTCTGAAAAATCATAAAGAGCATGAACAGCTCTGGGTGAGCTACGGAAGCCATGGGCGCACACTCTTTCCTTGAGGGCTCAGAATCGTTTAAAGCTAGAACTGGACAGGAGTTGTTCTATGGATAAGATGGCCATTCTAGATCTCACCCTAGATTCTTTGATTGCAGGGTGGCAGGCTGGCCTCTCTCACCTGAATAACAGGGCACTTATTTGCCCTCGTAAACTGTTATTTCATTACCAGTTTAAGACCTAGGAGAAGAGCAGTTTTCATATAGGAAGCTCCGTTCCAGTTACTGGGCTACGGTGACAATAATTATCTCTAACTTTAGAAATAATTATACTATTGTATTAAGCTGTTACTAAGAGGAGTCGAAAGCTTCTGCATCCAGTACTGTTGTTGAAATCATTAACATCTTTATTTTGTTTGAGCACAGCAAATTCGGTTTGGACAAGAATACCAGGGACCAACCAGTAGCATTAACTTAGAGTTTTCTGCACAGGAGGAAACAACAGGCTTAACTGCTCCAAATCCAAATCGAGACAGCCTTTTCTACTTTTTAAATATTTTCAGTTTACCCGTTAAAGAGAACATCAATAAAATTGCAAGGATTCTAGGCCTGCTCTGTGCCAGGAAGACAGGATTTGCTGCCTCCAGCTCTCTAGCTATTTCTCAAAGCCTAGTTTATAGCCTGGAATTCATCAGTGGTTTCATCCTTGTCACACATTAGAATCTCCTAGAGGGCTAAAAAATTACTTTTCAGAGGCCCTCGGATTGGATGGATCTGAAGCAGAGGCCCAGGACCTGGAGATTCCCGTGTGGAGCCAGGTGGAGCCCCTCTGGGCTATAGTAATGCTTCCACTCAGGGAACAAAGCGAGGCTTGGAGAGTAACTGGATTCGATGAGGTGGGCGATCAATGGCTTGTGCAGCAAAGAGACAAGAATAGACCTGCCACGTGGACTCAACAGGAAAAGGCCTACATATGATTTTGTTCTTATCCAAAGAGAGACTATTATACTGATGAAAGTGAAATCAATGGGCAGAGGGCAAAGGATTCATTTTGAGACCAACATTTAGAAATGACCATGTGTTACCAGCCCGGTGGCTGTTGAAAATGGGTGCTCAATGTTGTTCAATAAAGGAAGATTAAACAAAGTGAAACCCCTGTAGATAGCTGCACCGTCGGACATGGTGGCCACTAGCCACATGCGGCCATTTAAATTTAATGAAAATGGAATTAAAAAATGGAGTCCCTCCGTTACACTAACTACATTTCATGTGTTTGGGTGGCTAGCGGCGACCATAGCGGGCAGCACAGATGCAGTAGAGAACATTTCCGTCATCACAGAGTTCTAGTGAAGGGTGTGGTCTACAGAAACCCTTCCCAGAGGCAACTCCTTCTCTGTGATGTCTTATTCATGTGATCAAAGTGTAAATTTATGTACAGTATGAAGCAAACATCTAAAAATACTATCAACAGCTAATCATTTGGAAACTTGCATTAAAGTCATGTGGATAGATTTTTGAAATGAAATAAAACTGTACACCAAAGTGCAATGCTCTGCAACAGCTCGACGGAATCATAGAATCTTGAATTGGTCCCTTTTTGAAGTTTTATGGACTTGAGTTTCAAAATAGGGCAGGAGGGGGTGCTACAAGAATGCTAGTCCTACCCAAATCATGAATTATGTTAGCACAATGGCTGACTTATAAAATACATATGCATCATTTTTAAAATTCTGATTAAAACCTGGGCAAAATATATCACAACAGGAAAGCAGTTGATTAGTAACCATTTTCCATTTTAGGCTGAAAAGAGCTTCATAAAATGTTAGACCTGGAAAGAACCTTGGAATTCATGTAGTCCAAACCTCTCATTTGAACGATGGGTAGACTGAGGCTCAGTTGACAGCTAGTTGGTAGCAGCACAAAGGCAAGCATGCCCATATCCTGACATTAACATTCCCCGAGAATCACTCAAACCCAAGTTTTTTGCCTGATTTTCTAGAACTTGTTGTAGCGATAAATGTGCACGATGACAGCCATGTAACTTTGTTAATTCAAGAAGGGAGAGAGGGAGGAGGAGGGAGAAAGGACACCCTCTCACCATTAAATGCTTAGTAAAATAATGACTCATTGCTAATAACTGAAGACTAACATCGAATTATTCAGGAACACATAATTGCAGTCAAATGTCTTCAGAGGCACTGGATTCTGGTGTTGGTGCTGCCCCAGTTCCTCTTAGATAACGGAACCAATAGTCCTTTAATCAGAAAATTAAAGAGTTTCTCTTCTGTGTATTCTGTATGGTAGCAGGTCCCCAACTTTTGCATTTATAAGAATTCCTCTGGGACATTTGTTAAAAGAGAGATCCCTAGGTCCCCACCCTGCACCTGGATCAGCAGAACTGAAGTGGAGCCAGGAACGTGCACTTAACTCACATCCCAGGTAATTCTGGCGGGGGTCCGTGGGCAGGCTATGGTAGTTTGCCCAGGACAGTCCCGGCTTACATCTGCTGTCCCGGAAGAATAGTGCTCCTTTTCACTTTCAAAAGTGTCTTGGTTTGGATGATAAATTATATGGTCCCCTTTCTATCCATGGACTGTATTTGGGGGGGCGGGGGAATAAAACAAAACTGCTATAAGAGTTTACTGTTAAGCAGCTCCTTTATTTTGCCCACCGGATGTTAAAGAAAAAGGTGAGCTCAACCTTCTCTGCTACAGAGCATCTAAATAACTTATTTTTCCTTCATTCTACCGTAAGAATTTAAGTAAGCCTCCTTGTCTATTTCCAACACCTCACAAAGGTGCTTGGTGCTGCTGACTTACTGAACGTCAGAAGCCGAGAGTATAAGATAGAAGCGTGCAGGTGGGAGGGATGAGAATACAGACCAGAGGCCAGGAAAACAGCACACCGACACACAGTGAGTCACGACTACCATTTTATTGTTCTGGTTATTGTGGTACAGATTGTCCATGTGCTCCAGGAACAGGTCGTAGGACAGACACACAGATTGCTCTGCAAACTTACGGGAAACAGTATCAGAGCTACACACTTCTTTAGTCATGCTCTTCCAACCACCACAACAGAAAGACTTTTCTCCATGGAAAATGGAGAGACAAATTACCCCAAACTAAAGTCATCCTTCACTTGTGACAGTGTGTACCAGCCAGGCCAAAGGAACAGCACAGAGCACAAGGGGGCGGGGCTCACTACAGCGACAAGGCAGCTCACCACCACTGGACACAGCCGACATTTACCACTGTAACTAAGACTGCACAAAATGAACTGGGTCATGTTCTGACTTACAGGCGCAAACATTGCAATGAGCTTTTATTTCATGTATAAGTTAATGTTTTTCTCTTATCAAACCAGCTTTCATTGCCAGTTTAGATGCTACTTTTATGAATTAAGGAGTTATGATTTTTTAAAAAAACCAAGCAAAGCAAGTAACTTTACAATTAATCTGGGTTAGAGATGCTCACAAGGGTATTCCTTACTCTGCAATGGCTTTTCTTACTTGGTTCAAGCACTGCC
Source organism: Tolypeutes matacus (assembly GCA_026826555.1). Classification (NCBI taxonomy): domain Eukaryota; kingdom Metazoa; phylum Chordata; class Mammalia; order Cingulata; family Chlamyphoridae; genus Tolypeutes; species Tolypeutes matacus. The sequence goes on along the minus strand of JAKSZT010023082.1, from coordinate 8,852,294 downwards.
TAAGTACTCACAGTGTTCTAAATCTGGGAAAATACTCAAATGTCACATACTTGTGTACTTTTGTGAGGATGTGGACTTAGAACAACAGATGGTGTGATGTGTCTATAAACCTGAAGCAGCAACTACAACCTCAAATGGCTTTAACACCAAGGAACTCTGCAGAGATGAGGCTCAGCCAGAATGCTAAAGTGATATGTTCCATTCTTTAAAAAAAAAAAAAAAAAATAGCTGTCATGCTGTCCAGGGACTGACTCAAGCACAACCCCAGTTTTTAGAGCGTGGCATCCAGTTCCAGCACAGTGCAGCCTGAGAAGAGAGGACAGTAATCGCCACCATAAGCATAATGGAAATGGAGGCAGCAATTTAACTTGATTCGTCCAACTCTGAGAAAAAGGCAATCTAAAATACTCAGTGCTTTATATATATATTTTTTTAGGTAAACCTTGCCTTGACTGGCCAAAGTCAAAAAGCATTTAGTTTGGTTCAGTCTTTTAAAAAAAAAAGTTTATGTGGACAATTTACTGGTCAAATAAAAGGTTTTTTAAAAAGTGAAAAGCAGGACACCACAGAACTCTGTGATGCTTTCTCCAGAAAGTTACACATGCATCTAGAGAAAAAGGTAGCAGACACTGGATCCTGTAAAGTCCCTTCTGTTTTCCATTTTACACCGGTTACATCAGCCAGGCAAACCTGCCTCCTGACAGCAACTGGCACATGTGGCTGAGAAGCCTGGGACTGAGCCTGCTTGCTCTTCAGTGGTAGGTAGTCTCATTTTTTTTTTCCTCAGCTACTTACAGTTACAGGCCTTAGCTGTATTTATTCTAAAACATTTATTCTAATTAAACATGTGGGGTATTAATCTCAGTATTTTTGTGCCATTGTTAAAGGCAGAAGCCAGTTCTTAATGTAAATATAGAGCCTTTTAGAATACTGATTTAGGTTTCCCATGGTTACAAAAACTAATGGTTCAAATAGCAAAAGGAAAATCGTTTTTATTAAAAAAGGGTGCCACAATATATTATAAACAACAATATAACAATTTATAGTCATCCTGTTTTCAAGAACCCTTTTTGTTTTTTCCTTATAAAACAGCATGGCTAAATGGAGAACCCCTCTAAACTACCAATCAGAGTTGACTTCTGTAATTAATTGTTTTTGGTTTTGTTTTTTTTGAGGTACTGGGGCTGGGGATTAAACCCCCGGGAATTGTATGTGGGAAGCCAGCGCCCACTGAGCCACACAGGCTTCCCTGAGTTTGTTTTTTCGTTTGTTTTGCTTGTTGTTCATTTTTGTTTTTTCAGGATGCACTGGGAACCGAACCCAGGAACTCCCGTGTGGGAGGCGGGAGCTCAACTGCTTTAGCCACATCCACTCCTTGTAATTGCCTTTTTAATGTCCAACACACACAAATAGCCAAAACAGAGTTAGAACTGAATGTCAAGGTTCATTTTTTTCCTCTCAAAATCTCAAGGTAAGAAAATTTATGAACGTTATTAATATGCATACGATTTGAAGTTTGCTATTTTGAACCAATATGGAAGGGAACGCTAAATGTAAGAGCAGCTAAGCCAGTCTTAAATGCCATAGTTAGATGTTACTTTGCTAACTGCAGGGCAAACACAGTGCTTAGTATATATGTGATCTTTGACATTGGTGCTGTTTTGATCCACTTTGCAAAAATTATGCATAGAATTCAAATTAACAGGCCACTTTTAGGTTAGCAGGAAGTTTGAATTAGTTAATGGAATGTTCTTTTAAGTGAAATTTTATTATTCCAAAGGGATTCAATTCCAATGGAAAACACAATCCTCATTGAAAGGCCAAGAAGCGAAATTATCAAATCAAATTAAATGGCAGGGAATTTTCCTATGAAAATCTCAGATAAGGGAGATAAAGAGATCTTTGTTTACCTACTAGACAAAGGAAATTTGGTTGTTATTTATCATGTAAAAGCTTAAAGGGCACAGAATCTGAGTAGTGATTAAGGTTAAGGTTTTCCTTCCTTGGGTCATCTTGTATTCCTGAGATGACAAAACCTCTGAAACTCTAGCTCTGGAAACTTAGATAAGAACTGCCAAATCTGAACACATTGTGATAGAGTTGTCGAGATTTCCATGGGGGAATTTTAGAGGCTATTCCCTGAGACATGCAAGGGTAGTGAAAATATAATTCTCTGAGTAGCAAATATATATAAATATATATGTAATCAATTTGATTTCTTCACTTTTCCCTTTAAAGAAATTAATAAAGAAAAAGCAAGAGTTTATTATTCTATCTAAACTCTTAATGTTTTACCTTTTTTTAAAAGGTTCGTTTTAAAAAATGAACATTTCTTGAGAAGCCAGGTGCAGGCAAGATGCTTTCACATACATTCCCTCTCCTAATGCTTCTCTTAAAATGGTAGCTTCTTTAAAGGTTCAGAAATAAAAACACAGTTCTTATAATTTAAACAAATTTAGCAGCGTCCCACAATAATTAGTTGCATTTAAAGAATGCAACTGTTATTCTTTACTTTTGGAAACTATAACATGAAAGAGTGAAGCAAACTTAATGGAATCTTAAAATTATTAGAACTTTTAAAGAATGCAATTGCAATTCTGTACTTTCGGAAAGTATAATGTGAAAAAAAATCCAAAATAGTTCTCTATGTAAATTAAAGCTTAAGCCATGGTATTCAAAATTAAAATGATTTACATAATCTACTATACTTTGTGTTTTTTTTCAGTAATTAACCTTCCTGAGACTGATTTTGTTCTCCTTAGTGTTTGCTTAACTAAAGTGCTTAATAAAATTTCTACAGAATATATTACCCTCTCCATAGATGAATATTATTTTGAACTACAATCTGACAAAAACCTAACTACATTTAATTATGCTTGATTAATCCAAATGTCACTGAGAGATTTATAGAACAGAGAAATATTTTTTCAGGTTAAGTTCACACTCTTTTCAATCTAAGTTTCCTGGATCCAGTATTATCACACATTTACCACCTCAATTCTCTAACATTTAAAAAAATCCCACAAGAAATATTCCCAATAGTCCAAACTGGACTATGGGATTCCAGACATCAAATTGTTTTGTCATTTTCAAGAAACATACAGACCTCCATAAAAGACTTACGCTGCCACTTCAGTTTGGGACGCGAGCTGACAATGATGGAGGGACAAGGATGGAGAGGATGGAGAGGCAGGAAGTCATTTCTATACATTGGCTGTTTGACTCAAAGAAGGGCAGATACCGTTATGGACTTATTAATCATTGTAAGGATATTAATGAGAGGTGAAGGGTAGGCTTCCTTTTAATGCAGGCACTTAGTGTTAGACTTTCCTTCGGAGACTTTTGGTAATGATGCCCTCAGGTGTTTTTATTTATATACAAATAAGCCCATTCAAAGGGTGATAGATTGACCATACCCATCTCCTTACCCAGTCAGTTAAATCCCCAGATGCTGGGTCATTCAGCTCTACCACTCCACCAGGGACCAGGCAGGCAAGCGTGCAAACTCAAAGTGCCCTGCTGCTCTTCCCTCTGAGGGCAAGAGTGACCTCGAGGGCAGCTGGTGCCTGTGTCACAACGCAAACAGCCCGCGTCCAGCCCTGGTCAAGGCTGCGCCCAGCCAATCGCCTGGCTCACGGGAATTCCCGTCCCTATTTTAGAGACAGACGGAAAGGCAGAAACAATGGTTCCTCAAGGATTTCATGACCAAAATGTTGTCATTTTGTTTTTGTGGGTGAACACAGGGAAGCCGTCTCTGATAAGCCTTTCCTCCACCTCTAAAGTAAGTTTGGAAATGTTAAAACAGGGTCTCTCCTTCTGACAAGCGGCTACTTGAACTCCATCATCACCCCCCAGATGATACCAGCGGGAAATTTTTAGTTAAATAATGACTTCTGAAGTCTTAAAAAGACTGATCTGAATCTGCTGTAATTGTGGTTTTATTATGTGGTAACAGCAGCCCACGGCACTTAAGTTGCTTTGACTGCAAACGCTGGCTCCTCTCACCTGCCCACCATTCCCTTCGGTCAGCAACACTGGGAAAGGAAACACGTGCGGTCTCCTCTATCTACCCAAAGCTGCAGGGCGGGGGGCCACGGCAGTCACCTGTAAAGCCGAGCGGAGTCAGGCACGGAATAAGAACACCTACTTTCCCAATTCAGATCAACAGACACGAAGGTGACAAGGGTTCTGCAATCACTAACACTTTCTCAGCTAAGGCACACATCTGTCCTCGATGAAAACGTTTCGGTTTGGTGGCCCCCTCCCGGCACTCCCCCGCCTGGCTTAATTTTTCTCCATAGCACTTATCTCCTGACTGTGCTAGAAAATTTCCTTGTTTTGTTTCTAGACTGTCTCCGCTATTCAAATGTGAGCTCTATGAGGCAAGACTCTACCTGCTTTGATCACTGCCATATTCTTGGCACTTGGCAGTTTCTAGCACATAGTAGACACTCAATATTTTTTAAGTGGAGGGGTCAACATAGCTTTCCTTTGCATGACCCCCCCCATCTACCACCTTCATTAGTCACTTACATTTAGGCACCCATATTCAATTCTCAATTTCAGGTCAAGGCAGAAACCAGGGAAAAGACTCTGACCCTAGAGAAGGCACATTGTGGAGTGGCACTTGGTGCATAAAGCAAGGTTGTCACTCATGCTCCCTGATCATTATGCTGGAGCACTGAAGGTGAGAAAAGTCTGCTGCTAGTTGTCTAGTGGAACGAGCTGACTACTGAGGAAAGGACGCTTAAATCCTACAAGCAGACCAAATGAAACCATCAACCCAAACAAAGCTGCCTGACCGTGATCTACCTGTAAATGCACTTGCTAAACATTAATCCGCGTGCTTTGAGAGTGGGCCCCAGACCTACAAACCACTTCAATGTATATTCGTGAATAACTAAACAGATCCCAACGTGGCCCTTCTATTTCTTCATGAGCCAAATTGTAAAATGGTTTGGTAAGACAGATAAAGTGTCACAGTAGAGCTCTCGGGAGGGTTAACACCCTCAGTTGGACAGCTCAACAGAGGACTTGTTAATTAAAAAAATAGCTTAGGGGAGCAGATGTAGCTCAGTGGTTGAGCGCCTGCTTCCCATGTACAAGGTCCTGGGTTCAATCCCCAGCACCTTCTTAAAAAAAAAAAAAGCTCTTTCTAGGTAAAAGCTTCTCTTGACAACTGATTGTGTGCTAGTTTGAAATATTCTATTGTATTTAATTAACCAATGAAAAACTGTCAATGGTTGATAACTTAAGTTCATTAAAATTACACAGGTGTCCTCTCTCAAACCAGAAGGTACTGATATC
>JAKSZT010023082.1:8711867-8846587 GCA_026826555.1 Tolypeutes matacus | reverse complement strand
TCCTTTATTGGTTACATTGTTAATGGTTCTTCGCTGGTAGCCATATTGGTTCCTTCTGTTTAGTAACATAGATTATGAAGAACATTAGCTTCAGAGTCAATGTTTAAGCACCTGGACTGCTGGGAAAGAGGGCACAATAAATGCATGTTTATATAACTACTCTTGCCCTCCAACACACACATCCAAAAAGCTGAAAAAGAAACTGTCTATACTCAAACTAGTAAAAGCCACAATTCCATGCCATGGACTCTAGGGGAGTGCCAATGGATGCAATGAAGTTGGAGCTAATCAAAGGATTCTCATGTTTGCCAGGTATTTCTCCTAGTCTCGAGCAGGCCCCAATTACAGGGCAATTAATGAGAGACTGTTCTAAAGGGCTCTACCAATAATTCCTCAACTTGGAGAAACAAGGACTGGCAGCAAGAGAAGCTTAGAGTACTCTGCATGGGCACATTTCCAGAAACAAAGGGTGGGAGGAGAGGCGGGCTGAAGGTAGACCTCAAGTATACCATTTGTGTTCGTTCCCACTGGCTTCCTAAACAGGAAGGGCAGCATGGAGCAGAAGCAGAGGAGAGAGACAATAACTCAGGAGCCAATCACACAAATGCTGACATATAATCCAGCCAAGTGAGAGAAGTCTGGATCCTACCACACTCCTGCTAGGGTGACATCTGGTGGAAATGGGGAACTCTCAAGGAGAGCCCCTGTCCCCCAATGGGACACCCCCCTGCCCCAGGGCAGAGGATTCAACAGCATCCACAGTTGATACTCAGAGCCAACATACCCAAAGAAGGCTTTGCTTCACTCATTTCCCCACCATCCAAATAGCTGGATAAAAAAACCAAAACAGCCTCCACAAATGACAACCCATCAATATCTAGCCTTAGAGTTCAAGTTCTAAGGTGATCATTCAAACACTTTCCAGCTACAAAGGGAGGAGCCAAGGCGGCTTTATCTCTTCTTGGGCAGATAGAACTCGTTCCACTCAAAGGCAAATAATAAGCAGAAAAAGTCATCACGATACTTGTACAATATAAAAACAAAACAAAGAAGAAAAGGAATGAAAGAAGCAAAAGATAGTTCAGTACACTCTAGAAAAATAATCATTTCAAATGTCAAGAAAATTGTTGTCAAAATGGGTCAGCCCTCAAAGAATGAAACAAGGAATCAAAGAGGACAATATAACCAGAGAAAACTGCTGCCAGAGCTCAGAAAGAAACTGATAAAAAACAAATCTATAACAGAAGTGAAAGCCACATTAGGAGCCTCAGGGTCTGGGATCACCACTACAGAAATCTGGGTCAGTGAAATGGAGGCTAAGCCTTGAGGAGAAAAAAAATCACTAAGCATGAAAAAAGACAAGGAGATGAATGTGATCAAAGAAAAGATGAATGTGAAGGACAGATAACAGAGCACCAATAAAGGAGCAAATTCTTGAAGACGACAACAGAATAAACCCAAACGAAATACAGTTAAAACCCGAATGTCAATATCTAATGCTCACTGTGTACCAGGAAAAGCCAACAGAAAACTATTAACCCTGGGTCATACTCAAATGAAGTTAAGGAATTTTAAGGATAAACAACGGATCACAAGAGTCCAGGGCAAAGAAGCAGGTTACCTACAAAAGGAGAAGCAAAATTTGTCTGGCTTAGACCTCTCAACACCACTGGTTACTAGAAGACAGTAATGTCTCCAAAGAATCCAGGGGGAAAGGATGTGATCCAGGAATCTGCCAGCCAGCCAAGTTGCTGTTTATAAGTAATGGCAACAGAAATACATTTGTAAATATGCAAGAAAATCCAACTAAGCTGTAATCCAGTCCACCAAAAGATAAAAACATCAACTCTCAAATGTGGAGTCTTTGTATAAAAGGGCTGGCAGTTAGCACTGAATTCATTCCAACATAGAATTAATCTAAATAACTATAGTAATTACCGACGGCTATACACTTTAAGTTGCCTGTCTTTCTAGGTAAAAGCTGCCAAATTCACTCCATTATCTCCTCTTACTAACTATGCCACAATGAAAACACACAAAAGACCTCTTCTGAATGGAATTATCTTGTACTCCATGAAATTTTGGTTTATATCTTACCCTTGAGAGTTAGTACACCCAAGAAATCCCTCAAAAGAGATCATGGTGATTACCTGGCACATTGTTGAGAGCACTGGCCTAGGAAGAAGACCCAACTACCCACTTTGGTTCTTCCATTCACCTGCCGTGCCACCTTAGGCTACTTGACTGCTGTGGGACTCGTATGAAAAAGAGGTAATAATACCTGCATGGCCCACCCCCCACGCCCCTACCATTGTGAGGACCAAATGGAATGGTGTATGCCAAAGTTTTTTTGTAATCTATCGGCAAGGCTAAAAAACCACGTCACTGTTTGGATGGAAAGAACCCAATATATTAAGGAGCCAAAACCAGACATTCAGAGGCAAAGAAAGGATCAGATAGCTCTTGTGGAATCATCCCTACTTCCTTCCTTCCATTTCTCTACATTTTAAAAATCATTTCCTGGCACTATACTAAGGCAATCCATAGCTTCTGACCTGGATTATTTTAAATTTGGAAACAAGGATACTCAAGAACTTTGAAAGATGTTTCCCCACTGCCCAAAATGAAAACTTGTCAGTTTTTTTTTTTTATTCAACTAATATTTATTAAGTACCTACTATATGCCAGATATACGAAAGAGTAAATTAGAGAAACACCGAAGAATGGGGAGCACTAACCAGATTTAACTGAAAAAGGGGGCACTATTTTTATTACAACCTATATGTAGAAATCTGACCGTTTGCTTATAGAGCCACCCAGCAAACAGCCAGAGGGATGTGCCTATGTTCAGAGAATCAAGTACAGCTGACAAAAAGGATAGTGAAATATTTTCTAAAGGAGCTGGTAAAATTTTGAGCATGCAAGATGTTTTGAAACCCTTCTTGTGGTTGCTTTAGGAGCAAAGTTAAAATTCTTAATGTGAAAAACAAAGACAGGAGAAGCACTCTTGTACTGGGGTCAGATAGATATGAAGAAGTCAAAAAGCTATGAATCAATGACTCCCAATTAAGCTATTAAGACCTCGAAATAGTCTTGACTTCTGAACAGGACCTGTAAAGGGAGGAATGTGATAGGATGTTCCCACACCCTATTTTCCATATTCAATCTCTTACATTGTGTTTGTTGTGACAGCAACGGGCATTCCTCAATCACACAATAAAAACACTGACAGAACAAGGCAGCAGGTAACACTACCTGAATCTGCTGGCCCCCTCACCTCTAGAGTATATCACACACGAAAGTGTAAAAGTATGGTCAGAAATTGAGGCCTAGTAAGATACCAATATACTCTCTAATGCTTATAAAGAAGCTAAGGCCTTTAAATGTAAAGGACTGTAATTTTTACATCTTTCACACAACAAGAAAATAATCGTGTAGAACAGCCCCAGCCACGCAACATCAACTTAGTCCTTAAACCAACAGGAGATAGGCCCATCTCATCGTGTCTCTCAGAAGCACATCGGTATTCCTTTTACCTGGCTGGTTATACATGTGTTCTCTGATGAGATACTTCTAAAGATGGAAGAGAGATCTTTCTAAAGAGGAAGAGAACTACTACAAGCTCAGGTAATACAAATGAAATGAAAGAAAATCAGCTTCAGTGGAACTAAGAGAAACAGATGTAATCACCCCACATGCAGCAGGGAAGAGCTAGCTTATGGCTAAAGAACAAGGAGTACTTTACAAGTTAAAACTGGTAAGTCAGTGAGATTTGATACTTAAAAATTTGACTGAAACATTTATGTGAACATTAAACGATGGGAGAAGTCAGAGTAGATAATATATATGAAAAACAGTGGTGAAGAGAAACACATCCTGTGGAGCCATATAAGATGCCTATTTTAATATGGACTCTCTGATAGGTTCCATTTCTAAGGGTAAATATAATATGGTACCTCTCTTCTTACCTTGATTCCTTTCCACCTCTGCCAATTGCCACTTTCAACTTTTAGCAAAAAGCAAAGGACTGTGAAAATCAGATTTAGCCGACAATTCTAAAACTGGCTAAAGTTAATGAAAATGAAAATTTTAAGTACCTAAGGCATTAAAAAATAAACTATAAAGAACTTTTCCCTTCAATAGTCCATTTCACAACTAGTAAAATGCTTCACACAGGAACTTCCAATTCCTTAGATGACTACTTAAGGGATATAATATGACAAAGATACAGTATTAGATTGGTTAAATTTTTACATAAGCCTTAAAAAACTCCACTTCCCACTCTTTACAAACTTGATATTGACCGGAAGGCAGTTTTTCACTTAAGATCTTTGAAAACCAAGTGGTTAAGTGAAAACTTCTAAGACAACTTTTGGAATGCTTTAATCAACAGAATGGAAGTATACAAATGAATTTTCGAATAAAATCAACGCTTCAACGAGTAAAATCTAACACGAAAATACCCACACCTCACAATGAGAACACAATCAGATAGAAGAAGGCAAAAGTCTAAATCAGAGTGTGGAGGTGGGATGCACGTAGGGAGGAAGAGCGCTGGGACTGATTTATCAAGACAAGCTCAGATGATGTCTTCAACTCCCAGATTCCCTGGGCCCTAGTCGGTGCTTTGAGATAAACATGGTATTTGATCACAAAGAGCAACAGTAGGCACCTGCTGTGTCTGGAATGGGGAGAGAGCTCAGAATTCTATGGAGGTTGAAGGCACACACCACTATGATCATAAAGTGTAGGGTATGAGGACGCGAGAGCCCTAGGGAGGCTCCATGTTCTTTTGTGCCAGGCACCAATCACACCACAGAGCAAGGTACTAAGAAAAATTATTCAAGTTACTAGTTTAGTGGAAGAGCTAGAGTAGCTACAGCAAGGGCTTCCAAGGAAAAGGTCCAGCTGATACAGAGAAAAACATATTCAAGCACTGGAATAACTAAGGTGACACACTCAGAGTTGGTGGAGGCAAGGAGTTTTCTATGGTTGACTTGAAGAAGGCAATCTTTCTTCACAGAGAGGACCAGCGCATTCAGTTCTCTAGAAAGTTCTATTGGTCTTGATCTGGTCCCTACAAAGAAAATAAAAATAATAGCCATATGAGTTTGAGCTCAACTTCCTCTACTTTAACCAGGACTTACCCACAGCATTTAGTTACAGTGATAATTCAAAAATCTTGCTTTATCTCAGGATTATTTGATGGCTACTACAGGAAAAGACTCACCATTTAATTATCTATATATACTTTTAAAAAGTTCTTTACTCAAATAAAAACATGATTAGAAAAATGGGGAAATACTGCTAATGGGTATGGGGTTCCTTTCTGGGGCGATGAAGATGTTCTAAAATTAGATAGTGGTGAGGGTAGTATGAACATACTAAAAACCACTGAGTGGCACACTTTAAAAGGGTAAATTTTGTGATATGTAAATTATATCTCGATAAAGCCATTACTTTAAAAACCTGATTGGAGAATAAATTTTCTTGGAATTTCTCATATATAAAACATCTAGTGAATTTACCATACCTACTAAATACTTTCCTCAAATCCTAATTATCCAATTTATAGAATTTAACACTTTTAATTGTCAGGCTAAGCATTTTAGAATTTTAAAACTTGTTTTCTGCTAAAATTTGTCTAATAATGTATTAGAAATTAAGACTCATACCTTATTAGTTTACAACCTGCTAAACTATTCAGAGTTTTAAAATTGTCTTTAGGACAATATTCAATTAAAGTAGGTTTTTTAAAACAACCTAACTGCGAATTAACAGGTCATGTTGATGCCCAACATGCTACTTCTGTTATATACAGACTGAAAATGGAATCAAGGGGAATTGTGCTAAGTGTTTTAAGCTGATTTAGCTTAATCTTAATTGCCAGGGAGAAGAGAGGGGGTGGGGAGTGTGTGGGGTGGGGGTTATATTTCATCATTTGAGATGGGTGAACAGTCCAGCAATATTGCACAGAAGCTCTTCACTACACTTCCACAGAAAAAAATCTAACATCAGTACAGATACCCTTTATATCACTCATCAGAAAAGACCAAAGCTACCGTGATGGTACAAAATCACAAAGCTATATAAAATATATTTGTACACAAATACCTTTATGTTACTTGATGTTAAGGATGTTAAGAACCAACTTTTTCAGGGTAAGAAGAAATATATGGAATTAAAATAAATGATGGAGAAACATTGCAATGTTAAAATAGAATAAAAAATGCAATGCAAACTTATGACTTTTAAAAAAATACTTTATCGCTCTGTCCAGAAAAAGGGCCTAGAAAGGGTAGAATGAGCACTCACAGCTTCTAATTGGGTCTCTAACACCTATTAAAAGGAAACTGCTCAGGGAAGTGGCTGTGGCTCAATCAGTGGGGCTCCCGTTTGCCATGTGGGAGGTCCCGGGTTCGGTTCCCGGAGCCTCCTGGTGAAGGCAAGCCCGCCACGCTGGTTAGCTGACCCAGCGAGCACAAGCAGCAAGGGGGGGATAAATGAATAAATAAATAAAATAAAATAAATAAATAAATAAATAAATAAAAGGAAACTGCTCTTTGACGGAAATGGCTGATTCCAAGACAGGGCAGGAAGGTATAAAATGTGCCTAGGATATCATCTTGGGCCAGAAAGCAAGGAGGCTTTCAAAGGTTAATGGATTTTTGTCAATGGAACATATAGGATCCAGCTCAAAAACCCAAAGGTGTGCCGATTTAAGCATCAACAAGAATAATGACCATTTCATGTAATAACGTGGATGGATTTCACAGAAAGCTAGCATGAAAAAGTACACACTATATTTCCTTTTATGTTAAGTTCAAGAAGAAGCAAAATTTACCTATGGTGATGGAAGAAAATGGTTACCTGGGAGGAGGGAAGAGTTTGACCAGAATGGGGCCTTTTCAGGTGCTAGAGATATAGATTGTAAAAATTCATCAAGCTATAAACTTAAGATTTGTGTATTTTACTATATAGATGTCATACTTCAGTAAAAATAAGTACTGCCTGAAACATAGCAAAGCAATAAAAATCTATAATATCCATATATACATAATAATACTCAAAACAGAGAAAGCCAGAAACGTCACCATTTAAGGTAGTTTTTAAACCAGCTTCACACACTGAAAATTGATAATTAAAGGGAAATATTTAAACACTTATCCTACTTTCTCTGGAAGGTACCTAAATGGCCATAGTTGATGAGGAAGAGCTTTACTTTATAGGAGAATGTAAGCTAATAATTGTCAAAGAAGTAATATTTTAAAAATATTACTGTACATCCATATAGTGCCAAAGTACCACAAAGATTACTTTCTAGTTGAAAAGGGATCAGACAATCACTACCTAAACTATGGTCAATCTCAACATCACTAATGATGGATCAACCAGGTATCATGGGTTTCATAGTGTAATTCTGCAACAGCACTGAAGATGTATTATAGAAAACAATGCTTAACTTGAATCCACGGAGCCTTTAGATCAACTTTCAGTTTATAAGAAATACAGATGGAATGGGGAACAAACTAAATGACATTTCAAAGAAGGAAAACAAATGGAGGTGGGATATTTTGCACGTCTCTCAAGGAAATAGAATTATTTTAGATTAAAAACAACTTGAGATAACCAGGAGTATTATGTGGTCCTTGAATGGATCTAGGTTTGGACAAATCAGGGGAATTTTAATGATATGAAAATTTATTGACATGGAAAGGGGGTGATTGCTAAATGAAACAGAAGCAAGTTATAAAACTGAAAAAAATATATAAATATACAAAGAGTAAAATATCTGGAAGGACACACACTGTAACAATGGTAATCTCTGGGTTGTGAGAACCCAGTGGTTTTTCTTTATTTGCTTACTTATATTTTCTAATATTTTACACTGTTTTTATATTTTTAAAAAATGTTATTTTAAAATTTTTATTGTGGTAACATATATGTGTTTGTGTATTAAAAAGTTCCCATTTTAACCACTTTTAAGTGTACAATTCAGTGGTTAATTATGTTCATAATGTTGTACGACCACCACCACTACCATCCACTACAAAACCTTTTCATCAACTGAACAGAAACCTGTACTCATTAAGCAATAACTCTCCATTTCTTCCCCCCTCCCCTGCAGGTAACTTCTAATCTACTTTCGGTCTCTGTGAATTTGCTTATTCAAGATATTTCATGTAAGTGGAATCATACAATATTTGTCCTTCTGTGCCTGCTTTACTTCACTCAACAATGTTTTCAAGATTCATCCATGTTGTTGCCTGTATAAGAACTTCATTCCTAACAAAAAATTATTTTCAATGAAAAGAAATCCCTTACTGCTGCTAGTAGGGCTGGAGTTTAAGGGTAGCCAGGAGAAAAAAAGTTGGAAACCAAATTGGATGATTTTCCTTATTACTATAAAATAGTGAAAATCATTATTCTGTGATTACTGATAATTTTAACTTATTTTTTCAGTTTCAACTCACAAAATCTCTCTAAAGATTCTTCTGTAGTAAATCTCCATGGATGATGACAAATTGCACATTCAATTACTTTGTAAATAAAATTCATGGCAGGACAAGTCTCTGCTCCCTGTTGTTAAGACCTTTTAACAGCTCTACTGTGTGAGGGGTCCCAGAACAGGGGGCCTCCATTTGAACAGCCACTCTGGCTACCCACGTCCTGCTAGCCTGCCTGCCTGAGGGGAAAAGTCTGCTCCAATCTTTCCTTCCCTAAGGATCACTTTGCTTTTCCAGTGATAAATCTGCAAAGAAGACATGGCTGAAAGATCTCAATTGTCTGACACATTCTGGGGAAAGTATTTATAATAAAACTCAAAGTGGAAAATTACTGTTTAGCCCTGTATTTTGAAGCATCTCTGGGTTCTCTGCTAGGATTGCTCCAATCATCAGCTTCAGGTGTGGTCTTGTAATGGCGCCATGCTGACTTATTAAAGACCGGAAGTCTCTCAAATGATTCACTTGAAAGGGCCTATTGGAAAAATAAAAATATACACTAAAGTTCCAGGGTGTTATTTTTCTCATGTGCAATATGAACCCAAATTTTACTATTTGAAACATTAGAAACCTGAACATATTTGTGAAATTTTATTAAAATCACTTTTTGGTAGTTTATTTAGACTGGCCAGGATAAAATTAAAGCATATCTAAAGGAATCAAAACATTCACTAATTCCAAATCAGTACTGAAGAACAAAACACATTTTAATTCAATAAATAACTGCTTTGGGAATAGTCAATGGTCTTGACTACACAGGGCCTTAGACCAAGCACTACTGTTCATTGGGCAATTGCTCTCCCAAAGGGCCCAAGAAGAAAAAAAGTTTCATACATACCAGAGTTATAAACATAAGCCCATAAAGTAATATCAAATATCACTTCATTTACATGCATTGTCATCGAAAACAAATACCCCAAACTGGTGAAATTATTGTATAACATACAGTAGCATACTACGCAGCTGTTTAAAAAAAAAAAAAAAAAAAAAAAAAAAGAGCCAATTCTATAAGAACTGGTATGGAAAGATCTCCAAGGCATATTGGAAAGTATGAAAAAACTTAGATATCTATATGTTTATAAATGCAGAATCGACTCCAGAAGGATCCACAAGAAACTGGTACCCATGAATACCTCTGGGGAAGAGAACTGGGTGGCTGAGGGACAGTGGTGGGAAAGGCTTAGTTTTCCCTTTTGTAGCTTTTAAATTTTGTGCTATGTGCCTATTTTACCTATCTAAAAATACTCCAAATATTCTAGAGTTTAGAAATAAAAGTTTAACACTAATGAATGAGAAAAACTATATTACAGAAGACTTTGCTATTAGATCGACCTTTTATATAATCATATTATGATTACTGAATTCTTATAATGTTGGGAAAGCCAGAGTGTTCTTAAAGCAAAAGACTACAGACTTCAGTTTATGAAAATCTGTCTCCTTTTAGATTAGTCCTTTCAATGGATATGCAACTTAATAAAATCATAATTTAGAATTATGGTTTTAAAAGCCAACATTTTAATTTTTATATCTCCACGTTTCATATTTTGCTATACCTGAGTGTAAAATCAAGGATGAGAGATACCATGGCTTTCACATGAAATGGAAGCAAATCTGAGCTATATATAAGAGATGATACAGTGCTATTCTCGATTAGTTATTTGAAGTTATAGCTTTAAAATGTAAAGATGCCTTCATAGTAACAGCAGTAGAATGTGGTACCTTCAAATAAATGACTGCATCAGTACCCACTCCTTCCATGGAATAAAGCTTTAGATCTCCTTGAAAATATCTAGCATACAGACGAGAAATTGGCAAACCATAACCAAATCCAGCCTATTGAGAAAAGAAAATCAATACAGTGAGACATGCACAAATGGTAACCCATTTGGTATGAGGACCATTCAGAGATTAAAATAAATTATTAATTTAGATTTAAATCACAAATTATTGATTCAACCTTTACAATAATGGGTTATTCTCATCTACAGGAAGCAATCCTTTTGTTTTCACCCTGAAAGACACTTCTCATGTGTTTGGAAAGTAATAGAAATATTCCAAATTTTGACTATTTTAAAAATATCAAGTGTGATTTGATCTGATAAAAATTAAACCACATCATTTCAAGGTTTTGAAATCAGATTTACTTGTTCTTTGAAGCAAAAAAAAATAAAATAAAATTAGCAGCATAGACGTTCAAATCTACCAGTAACAAGGATAAAAACACTGAAAAGAAAATTTCCTGAGAGGCTCTTTCCTAAGGTTCTGGAAATGCTACAATATTTTGTTATATTGTAGTCCATATATATGAGAGACAAGAAAAAAATCCAGTATCCTTCTCTATCTCTATATCACAGAACCCTGTGTGTTGATAACAGTTTGTTTAAAAAAAACAAAAAAAAAAACACACTCAGGTATTGACAAGAACAATAAGAACAACTGAGACCAATTTCAATAACTTTTGGGGTGTGTGTGGGGAAGAAATAAATCCACCAAGCTCCGCATCAGCTCTGATGAAATCTACTGGCAAAGTTAAGGAAGGAGGGCAGTGGTCTGAACCAGGCTAACACACGTGTTGAGTTGTATATATGGGCTTTGGATTATATGGGCTTTGGATGCAGAGATCTAGGTTCAAATCCACTTTCTGTGTGCCTGAACTGTTTACTCAACCTCTCAGACTATTTTCCTATCTAAAAATATAACAAAAAGCTTATCTCAGTGCTTCCATAAGGATCAAATGATATAATAACTGTAAAGTCTTAGCACAGTGTCTCACACATGTGGTAAAACTAAATAAATGGATGCTGGTATTATGGCTACTACAGAGCAGCAATTTTACCAAGGTACATGAATTTCTGCCATTTTCTAAGATCTCGACTTGATAGCTTCGACAAGCTAGGGCCCAACTCAAAGTGCTGGGTGTGACAGAGTGTACCCTGTCATTTAAGGACTTAGTACTGGCTGAATGTGGCCAGTAGTAAAGACGAGATAACCATTATGGTAGATTGAGTTCTGTATCCCAGGGGAAAAAAAATATGCTGTTAATCTCAATTCTCATTCCTGTGGGTGTGAACTCATTGTAAACAGGAGCTTTGAAGATTATTTTTAATTGGGTGTGGCCAACTGAATCAGGACGAGTCTTAATCCTATTAATGGAGGCTTTCTAGAGAAGGCCATAGAAAGAGAAGCCATGGGCAAGCAGCCAGCAGCTGGAAGTCAATGGAACCTGGAAGAGAAAGGAGAGTGTACTGCCATGTGAGGGAGAAGGCCAAGAAACCCAAGGATCGCCAGCAGCCAGCAGCGAAACACCACAGTCTTTGGGGAGAAATCTTTGCCTTGCTGGTGCCTCAATTTTGGACTTTTCCTAGCTTCAAAACCATCAGCCAATAAATTCCACTTTTGTGTGGTATTTTTCAGCAGACTGGTAAAGAGACATCCATAGTAATGACTGAGGTAATCACAGCAAAGAAAACAGTGTACTCCAGGAATAGACCCTAGGACATCTGCCTTCTACATTCAAGCAAGGCACAGAGCCTGCCCGCATGTCCAACAGGGAAAAGCAGAGGACACTGGAGTCCAATGCAGTGATGAATGTGAGGAAATAGGTAAGCCCAGAATGTTATGGAACACAGAAGGGGGGCCTCTAACCTGGAGTGGGTAAGGCTCAGGAAAGTTTTCCCAGAGAGTTGAGGGTTCAACAGGAGTTAGCTCGGTGGACATTCCCAAAAAAGAAAAATCTCAAGGCACAGAGATGTAAAACTGAGTTGTTTGGAGAGGAAGCTATGTTTCCTAGTAGCACAGATCCACATGCTCAACTTTAAAGCTGAGGATATACTAACTGGGAGAGATGCTGGTGCAAGCATTTCCTCAAAAGGTGAGGCAATGTGGTACACAGAAAAGAACACAGACTTAGCCAATTCCAGCTGTGCCGTTAATTAGCTCAATGACTTTGGGCAAGGTATTAACCCCTCTAGGACTCTATTTCATTTCTTCATCTATAAAATGGGAGGCTGGATACCTAATTTTTTTAAGGTTTCTTACTTCAACCCTTCAGTTTCATTAAAAAAGAAAAAAAGCCATAACAGCTATCCTCTGGATGCTACCTTACAACCTAGAACAGACAATCCATATTCCTTTTAAACAACTGGGGAAGGCTCTAGATTTGTCTGTCATGTCTTTTTTCTTTTGACATCTATTTAAGTAGGTACCAGAACCTGATCATTGCAACGCCTTTCAAAATTCATCTTTCATGAATTTTCTTGAATTCTATATAAATTACTTCCCCTCCGTCTTCAACATGCTGAGTTAACAAACTGTCTGGAACAAATGATGCAAAGTGTTTGATATTTATTCACACAAATAAGACATAATCTTACGTGCTTATCAGTCAGGTACGGCTTTAAAATGAAACTTAATTTATACCCTGAACCATTTTGCACACTGATACATATGTTGCTGTGTTTAATGACAAAGGGTTCAATTGTTTGTCAATTAGAAACACTCAGCAGGGGAAGAAAGTGTGGCCCTACCACAATCTAAATGCTACCATGGTAACAAGAAGCTTTTTTCCCTGCCTTAATGGGGTTCTTCAGAGTGAGACAGAAAGGGCTCTGAAAATGCATACAACATCTATGTTTTGTGCTCATGGTACTTAATATAAAATTTTAATGTTTTCATAATTTAACATTTTAATTATAGAAACAAATTTGATGGTGGAAGTTCAAAGGCTTTGGGTGATTTTGGCCAGGAACAAGCTGCAGCTATACACCTGATCCTGTTCCTCTGCTCTCTTAATATTAAACTTCCACCCCTTCCAAGAGCGCTAGGTGGTAAATGGTACTCCAGTAGCAGTCTTACCACAGTGATGTGTCTTTTCTCTTTATTTGGGAGCAAGACACTCAGCTGTGTTTCTTAAATACAAACTAGAGAAGAAATCTAAGTCCAAAGGATCCACAAAGAAAGCAGCAGAAGCATGACATTAAAATTAAATTCCCCTCCTCCAAACCATAGAGGAAACATTCTAATTCAACGAGGCTAGTGCAACAATCTAGGGAGAGAGCCAGCCCTCTCCGAGTCCCTTCCTGTGTCAAGTTTAAGATGCTTACCAAAGGGGCAGCTCTTGTAGGCTCCAGGCTGGGTCTAGGAGCAGTTGAATACATATAGTTAAAAAGACGATCTATTTTCCGCAGTGGGACACCACCACCTTGGTCACTTATCTGCAATGCACAAAATGTTTAAACCACAAAACCACCAAAAAGTCAATCTATACTGTCATTGAATATAATACACATCAGATTGCTCTAAAAACCTATAAGGGCTTTGAACCCCCCAATGAAATATGGCTTGTGAACAGTGTGAAACAAGGAAGGCAAAGTAGTGCAGTAGACTCCAACAGGCTTGGCTTAAGGTCTTGTTCAGCTGCAGTTTCCAGAATAATGGGGTTCTAAAGAAGTTTAAATGCGATAACAAGCCAAGGATCTAGCACAGTACTTACAAATAAGATAGAATAAAATGTCAGTTTTCTTCCCTTTCCTCTGACTTTTTAATGTCTAGACATCATTAAATTAACAGATAAAGTATAAATGCAAAAAAAAGCAGTTACCTTAATGGATAAGTCTTCTTTGCCCAGAGTAACAAGGGTCTTAACAGCTGGGTAGCCCTCTTTTCTATCTTCATATAATTCTACTGTTGCTCTCATTGAGTTCTAAAATAATAAGACCTTATTTTTTAGCATACCAATGACTCACAAACCAATTTTTAAAAAGAAAGTAACATAGAAGTACTTATATACAATTCTTTTGTGGGGGCAAATATTAGTTTGGTTTACATGGCATCTTTCCTCCCCCTCTAAAGAGCTTAGTTAAGCATGTGTTCAGATCAAGGAAAAAAATTCCTGACATTATTTTATTTTTCATCAGGTTTGCCCCATCTACCATGTTAAATATTTCTTTATTTCCTTTTTTTTGTTTGTTTGTTTGTTTTTGGTTTAGGGTATTTAAATTATTCAACTCTTTACCCAAGAGGAATGTTTTTATCACATGTAATGAGGCTGCAGAAGCTGATTTTTGCACTTTAAATTCTTTTTATCAGTCTGCATTTATAGCGCACCTTTCCTCTAAAGAAGACAGAAAGACTGAAAAGATTCCTGCTTCCCGTAAAAATTAATCATTTGGTTGAAGGAAAAAAGCCACGTAGAAATCTCAGCTAAAAAGAAATTCTGAAAAAGCCACAGCTGTTGAAGAGCAAATTCACAATTGAACGCCCACCTCAACCTTAAAGTGTTACATCAGTAACATCATAATTTTGGGAAGCAAATCAACATCACTGATTTTTCAAGTGTTCAATTTGGGGTTTTACACATTGGAAGAAATGAAATTTTAGCTCGAATGCCTTGTGCCTGTAATACTGCTACTGTAAATGCCACTAACTACTGGTTAACAAAAGCAACAGCTCAAGCTGTACAGAGTCTAAAGAGTCTTGTCTTTGTCCTTTTTGGTCCAGCTCTTCCCCATCTTCCCCCTCTGCCTCGCTCAGTTCTTCGGCATTGATTCAAATATGTAAAAGGTTCACGGTATCTTTCAGGATCGGAACAACCACTAGTGCATCAATGCAGCTGATGTTCAGAAACAAAAATATGCACAGACATATTTATTTTGATCTGGCTACTACCAATAAAGTCTTTGCCAGGTTTGGAAACTAAAAAGCTTCTCAAATCTCATAACTGGAGTAAAAACAGTATGGATTTTCCATAAAACCACCGAAATACAATTAAGTTTCAAAATCAATATGTACTAATATTCACAAAAACCATACTGTACACAGCAATTTTTCATCTTACAGTGTACAAATGATAAAACCCCACAGGATATCAGAAATAGAATTTTTAAAATGGTTATGCAAAACCTTTTTCTTATGCTAATCTAATGAATCCATTATGCCCTGAATCAAAGTAATTTAAAATGAAGACTTCTTTCTGTGTTTTTAAATTCCACTTACCTTGAACAACTCAAATAGCATGTGAAACAGATGTGAGGGCACATAAACTACCTGAATAGGTTTGTCTGGAGCTTTGGCTGAAAACAGAGACAAAACCATCAATGAATAAGGACCCAAAGAAAGTCAAGAATGATTTCTGCATTTTATTTTCCAAGTACATAAAAAAGAACTCTATAAAAGGCAAATTTAAGTTTCCACCTCTAAGGAGGCAGGGCTAAGAGAAAGCATATGCTTTGGAACTGAGCACACCTGGGTTGAAATCCCAATTCCTTCACTTGCCAGCTGTGACCTTGGACAAATTATTGAATCTCTTTGACAGTTTCCTCCTGCACAGAACTGGAATAGTATTGCCTATATCATAATGTTCTGAGAATTACAGAAGATCATCTAAATATCACCCAGTATTTCTCAAGTGGGGGGCACGCTGCCCACCACTGGCTCCAGTGGTAAGCCAGGGGAATGGGAAGACACAGGAGAAAAGGGGCACATCATCTCCGTGAACTGGACTAAACAGCAATGTTAAATTTTGTTAAATTTCAATAAGCAAGGCATATACAGCAGGATGCAAGGTTCATGTAACATTTTCTGCCGGCAGCTAGCACACAAACCCCTGGAGACCTACAGTCCTTGTTCCATGAATCAGGGATCCTTTGAGGAAAATTTGAAAAACACCAAATCCCACATTGAGCACTAAAAACAGTGTGGGGTTATAGGGGAGGTGCTACAAAATTTAGCCCTTCCTCCTGTTCATGACCCAATGTCACTTAAGAAATGGAAACTACATGAGCTTTCTCAAGTAGAACAGAGACATACCCACCCATGTTATAACTTCAATTTAACTACTTCCTTTAATAATTAACAATATGAATTGGAACTAGCTTTTGTTTGATACCTAACAGTTTACAAAGAGCTTTCACATACATTATCCAATATAATCCTCATGACAACACTGCTGGTTCACAGGGTGGGCCACATTATTATGAGAGACTTGGTGACTTGCCCACAGGAACTGAAGAGGCGCTGAAATTGGACACCTGAACCAAAATCTTTTGATTCTGAATCCTGAACCCTTTGATGATGTTATTTTTAAAATTATAATATATGCAAAGGTTAAAACATTTTTTACCAGAGAAAAGAAAAACAAAAGTCCCTCCACCCTATGCCATCTCACCCCCCACCAAGTTCTGTACCCAGCGGCAGCCAGACTTTACTATTTCTGTTTTAGTTCTTATACACACCATCAAGGCAGGCAGAAAACCCATTCCAGAAAGGTGAGCACAAGAGATATATTTTTCAGTCTTTACACATATGAGTCAATTGACTGAAGGTTTGGCTAGATGTAGAATTCTGGGTTCAAAATCATTTTCTCTCAGAATTCAGAAGGACAGTCTTCTGGCAATGACAGTACAGCTTGAGGAGTTTAATACCAGTCAGGTTTTCGTTCATGCTGCCTGCTCCACCTTGGTTGTAATATTTTTGATTAAGAACAAATATTTTTGATTAAGAACTAGAATGATTAGTTAAGGCAGGTGGTATTCATTTCCTCCCTGGAGCTCTCCCCTAAATGAAAAGGCTGACTTGGAGCTCTGTGTACATGGTCAAGATTTTTCAACTGTCTTTCGGATGAGCAGGTAATAAGTTGGCCTCCTACCGTAGGGTCTCCAAATGCTCCAAGGAAGAAGGTTTTACTTTAAGATACTAACATTCACATGAACAGGCCCAGTTCTTCCCAGGTTGTTTCTTGAAGAGAGAACTTTTATTTTTTGCCCAGGGGAAATGTCCTGCAGCTGTCTGTAGGCAGAGCACTGCCAGAGTCAAGCATTCCCCATCATCCTTCCAAGCTCTTCCACAGTCCAGTTTTCAGTTAACCCCTGCCTTGGACATCCCCGTCTCATTTCCAGTTCTTTGCACCACCCAGCTCTGTTCCAAAAGTCCTGTCCTTCAAGGTTAACCTTTGGCAATCAGGTGCCATCTCTGCTGCAGCTTCTTCTTTCCTGGCTTCTGTTCTGTTCTATTAATCAGCATACTTCCAGCTGGTCAACCTCTTTCAGGAGTTGGGATTGGGGTCTACTGATGAGTCCCCCTGGTTTCCCTTGCTGTTTTTCCTTGTATGCCTTTACTGTCATTTTAATGGGGTCCAAGGAGCAAGGTGAATGTTCAGTCTGTCTTGTACCAAAATGCATGATTAGTTATATAAACATCCTCTGTATTCAACTTTTTCATGCCAAATTTCAAGAAAAATCTAATCTTAAAATACCTTTTATAGTTTTATTTTCCCCCCAGTTGAACCAACATTCTCCAGCGGTCATTTGAAGGCAAGCTCAATTACTTGCACTTTTCTCTGGGAACATTATAGTTTAGATTACTTTCCTTTCTTTTAAAACCATGTATTATGTTTTTGTCCAAGAATATTCCCTAATCCTGAGTCCAGGGGCTATTAAGTAGTCGGTCTTTAATATATGTTTGTTGACTTTCTAAAATTGGACACAAATGGAAAATGAATTTTCTATCTAAGGGTACATTTTAAAATGTCAGCGGAAAAAATAGTCCAGGTTTTTCATGCTCAAGACCCAAGAAATAATAAAGTCTATATCTTGCAAGTCATCACTCCAAATACCACTGGTTGAAACATATAATAAATACCAATAGAACTCTACCTAAGCTATTTATTTCTTGGTAATTCTGCTAAAAAATGAAGGAAAAAAACCCAAACCTGTCAGCTAAGCAGAAAAAAGTGGATTTCAGAGAAAAAGTAGCTGAACATTTAAAGATGGCTAATCAATTCCCAAAGTCAATGGAAAAGGCTATTAAAAACAGTAGATAGTGTGATTCAAAGACAGACTTGGGATCAAGCCGTGATTATGGCATTTAATAGCTATATTAATAGCTAATTAACCCACCTGGGCTTCAGCGTATGCCTCACTGGGTTAATATCAGGATTAAATGAGATAATGGTGATAAACTAGTTCACAAAAAGCCTGTCACAGTAAATACTCGGTAAATGTTGGCTATTATTATTAAAAATTAGTATCTAAAGTAATAAGTTACCAGAGTAATGGCTTTTTGACAGTTATATGGAACTACTTGACTGAAAGTATCCACAAAAGTATACAATATAGGGAAGCCAGAGGTCAAAGGCCCTAGAATGTACACATACCTTTACTATGAACCCTCTTATAATCAAATAAACATAGTATGAATTAAAATTTTGATGTTTTCCCCCAAACCCATAACTATGAATCATCTCTTGACAGGAAAAGGCTAATCCAGCAATGGTGAAGACATGCAAGTGATGACCATAGATAGGTCTTATCTTTCCCAACTCAACCTTGACTTGCAATAGCCACTCTTTATTAAACATCCACTATGTGCCAGGTGCTATACTTGAGACACTAGAGACATTATCTCTATCCTTCCACCACCCTGCAGGATGAACTTACAAATGAGGAGGTTGAGTCTTACAGAGGCTAAGGCCCACATCTTGAAAGTGTCAGATTTGGGATTCTCTCCAGCTGGCTAGCTAAAAAGCTCACATCTTTCCCCTAAGCCATGCTGCCTTACCATATGGATGCCAAAAAAGGTAAGGCAAAATGTTTATTTGCTTAACATTGTGACAATTTTTTTCTCAAGAGAATGAGAATGTTGAAATAAGAAATATGATAAAACTGCTTCTGTCTTTGAAGAAACCAATCATGGGTTGCCACAGATGACTAGTCAGAAATATTTTAAACCTGATACAAGATAAATAAAATCCTGTTATTTCAATACTCCTGCTAAAAGTGTTACAGAAAGGATCATAAAGGAAATTTACTATTTTTCACCCCCAATATTTGGAATTCTAATGACTACTGATAAAAACTGATAGTGTTCCCACAGTATATTCTACATAATCCTAGTTACTATTCTATCAGGGTAGACCCATAAAAAATGACAATTTAGAAACCAAAGATTAAATATCAAACTAGTGGAACTCAAAGTCTCAGGCAATAACAAATTGTTTTTTTTTGGGTTAAAGGCATCTTCACTCCCTCTCAAGTCCTAAGCACCAAGCAGCAAGTGGGATCACTCTCTGAATACTGTTAAAGATACCAGCTATATAATAAAAGCATCCTGATAGGGGATGCTATGCTAATCTGCACTGGCTCTGAAAATTAATCTATTAAGAATCTGGATCTGCCTTCTCCCTAGAAAAAAAGGCAGCTATCATAAAAGCAAGAAACACACATGCTCTCTCATTATAAAGCAATGGCATCTTCTTAAGGACCAACCTCCAACCAGTACCTCTAACACGGAATTTGTTAGAGCTAAAGCAATTCCTCAGAGTGCTGACATTCAAGAAATCATAAATACACATTACCCAAAGCAAGAGAAAACTAGGGGCTACCCATAACAACCACTGTTCATTTATCTTCATAATGGGAAATGTGGCTTTAAAAATCATACATGATGTAAAGTCTAAGAAACCACTGCCTAACACAAGGTCTTGAAGATGTTTCCCTATGTTTTCCTTAGGAGTTTTGTAGTCTGGCTCTTATATTTAGGACTTTGATGCATTTTGAGTTGATTTTTGTATATGGTGTGAAGTAAGGGCCCAATTTATCATTTTGCAAATTGACATACAGTATTCTAAGCACCATTCGTTGAAGAGACAATTCTTTCCCAATTAAGTGGTCTTTGCCCTTTGGTCAAAAATCAGTTGGCCATAAATGTAAGTGTTGATTTCTGAGCTTTCAATTCAATCCCATTGTCTATATGTCTGTTCTTGTGCCAGCACCATGCTGTTTTGATTATAGTGGCTTTATAATAAGTTTTTAGATCGGGAAGTGTGAATCTTCCAATTTTGTTTTTTTTCAAGATGGCTTTGGCTATTCGGGGCCCCTTTCCCTTCCATATAAATTTGATGATTGGCTTTTCCATTTCTGCAAAGAAGGTTGTTAGAATTTTGATTGGGGTTGCATTCAGACCGTAAATCACTTTAGGCAGAAATGACATCTTAACAATATATACTTTTCCAATTCGCAAACACAGAATGTCCTTCCGTTTATTTAGTTCTTTGAATTCTTTTAGCAATGTCGTGTAGTTTTCTGTGTACAAGTCCTTTACGTTCTTAGCTGGATTTATTCCTAGAGATTTGATTTTTTAGTTTCTATTATAAATTGATATTTTTCTTGATTTATTCCTCCTATTGTTCGTTTTTAGTGTATAGAAACACTACCAATTTTTGGGTGTTGAGCTTGTACCCCGCCACTTTGCTGAATTCATTTATTAACTCTAGGAGCTTTGCTGTGGATTTTTCAGGATTTCTGCATATAGGATCATGTCATCTGCAAATAGGGAAAGTTTTAGTTCTTCATTTCCAATTTGCATGCCTTTCAATTTCTTTTTATTGACTAAGTGCATTGGCTACAACTTACAGAACACTGTTAAATAATGGGTGACAGTGGGCATCCTAGTCTTGTTCCTGATCTTAGAGGGAAAGCTTTCAGTCTTTCACCATTAAGTAGGATGTTAGCTGTGGGATTTTCATTAAATGCTCTTATGTTGAGGAAGTATCCTTCTATTCCTAGTTTTCTAAATGTTTTTATCAAGAAGGGGTGCTGGATTGTGTCAAATGCCTTTTCTACATCAATTGAGATAATCATGTGGGTTTTCCCCTTCGTTTTAATATGGTATAGTACATTAACTGATTCTCTGATGTTGAACCACCCTGGATACTTAGGACAAATCATACTTGATCATTGTGTATAATTCTTTTAACGTGCAGTTAGATTCAGTTTACTATTTTTGCATCTATGTTCATAAGGAATATTGGTCTGTAGTTTTCTTGTGGTAGCTTTATCTAGCTTCAGTATGAGGGTGATGTTGTCTTGTAAAATAAATTAGGGTGTGTTCCCTCCTGTTCAATATTTTGGAAGAGTTTGAGTAGGACTGGTGTTAATTCTTGAAATGTTTAGTAAAACTCCCCTGTAAAGCCATCTGGTCCTGGGCTTTTCTTTGTTGGGAGGTTTTTGATGACTGATTCAATCTCTTTACTAATTACTGGTCTGCTGAGATCTTCTATTTCTTCTTGAATCAGTGTAGGTAGTTTGTGAAAGCACAAGCAACAAAAGTAAAAATAAATGGAACCTCATCAAAATTATAAACTTTTGTGCCTCAAAAGACTTTATCATGAAAGTAAAATGACAACCCACACAATGGGAGAAAACATTTGGAAACCACATAGCTGATAAGGGTTTAATGTCCAGAATATATAAAGAAATCCTACAACTCAACAACAAAAAGACATACAACCCAATTTAAAAATGGGAAAAAGACTTGAATAGACATTTTTCCAAAGAAGATATACAATTGGCCAAAAGCACATGAAAAGATGCTCAACATCATTAGCCATTAGGGAAATGCAAATCACAACCACAATGATGAGCCATTTCCCACACACTAGTATGACTACTATTAAAAAATATCAGGGAGTGGTTGTAGCTCAGTGGTTGAGCACCTGCTTCCTATGTTGGCGAAGACATTCATTATTGCTGGTGTAAATGTAAAACGGTGTCGTCACTGTGGACAACATTGGTGTTTCTCAGAAGTATAGAATTACCATATGACCTGGAAATCCCGCTTTTAGGTATATACCCAAAATAATTTAAAGCAGGGACTCAAACAGATATTTGCACACCAATGTTCATATAGGCATTATTCACAATTGCCAAAAGAAGGAAGCAACCCAAGCATCCATCACTCAATGACTGGATAAACAAAACGTGGTATATATATATACAATGGAATATTATTCAGCCATAAAAAGTAATGAAGTTCTGATACATGTGACAACATGGATGAACCCTGAAGACATCATGTTGAGTGAAACAATCCAGACACAAAAGGACAGATATTGTAAATATGAAATAATTATAATGAACAAACTCATAGAGTCAGAATCTAGAATACAGGTTCCCAGGGGATGGGGTGGGGGTAGGAAATAGGGAATTAAGGCTTAAAAGGTACAGAATTTCTATTTGGGACAATGGAAAAGTTCTGGTAAGGGATGGTGGTGATGGTAGCACAACACTGTGAACATAATTAACAGCACTGAATCATATATGTGAATGTGGTTAATGGGAAATTTTAGGTTGTATATATGTTACCAGTATAAAAGAAAAAAGAAAAAAAAATCCATGGAACTGCACAACACAGTGAATCCTAAGTTAAACCACGGACTATAGTTAATAGTACAATTATAAAGACCACAATCTAATTTTAGAATTATTAAAATGTGTTTTTATCAATTTTAACAAATGTACCATAACTGTGCAAGGAGTTAATAATAGGGTGGTATATGAGAATCCTGTATTTTATGCATGACTGTTCTATAAACCCACAACTTCTCTAATAAAAAGGAAAACGGAAGAAAAATCATTCATGAGATACTGCCAAAAATAGTTGTAAAAATCTTCTCATGGTGAGGTGAATTGCCCAGCATGATAGCCTGGGCTGGTAATAAATGTGCTGACACAGCTGGCACCCTGGAATCAGCAAGAACAGGCTTGCTGCTCTGGACTTCAGAGTGAGTGAAGCTGCCAGTAACGCAAAAGAGCAATTTGTTACTGCCTGCAAATTTACATTCCATTGATTGACAAGTATAAATGTAGACAGGTCAGGTGCATTCTAGTCAGTAGGAAGAAACAGAGAATTTTAAGATGCTTCTAATCAGAAATAAGAAAATTCCATGTGGTTCTGATAGTGTATTGATTCAAAACAGGGACACAACTCTTCCCAGAGAACCCAAAAGACTTTGAAAACCAGCTTTGATTCCATACCTTCTAGCATAATGTACAGGCAATTGTCCTTTGACAGTAGCCTAAAGTCTTTTTATATTTTTATTTCATTATAAGAGAATTACACTTTTGGCATATTTTTGGGAAGGAAAGTGGTTGTATCTTTAATTGTAAATGCCCATACCCTAAGACTCAGTCATTCCATTTCTAGGACTCTAACCTATAGAAATACTTCCATGTGTTAACAAATTTTCCCACACTCCAAACACACATACACACACACACCTACCTTTCATTGCTCATTACATGTAATATAGGAAAGCTGGAAATCCTAAATGTCCACCCATAGGGAAATGGTTAAATAAATTATGGCAATCTACACTATGGATAATCTATAAATGACATTAGTACAAGCAAATATTTTCAAGGTGAAGCAAAATAACACAAGTCATAGAACATGTATACTCTGAACCCCATATATGTGAAAAGCAAAGTTCTGTATGGGACTGAAGGAGGTACTTTCATTTTTTACTCTACATTTCAGTATTGCCTATTTTTACAACGAGCATGTCTCTTCCATAATTTACAAAATAAAAAAAAAATAAAGTAACTTGTAAAGAACTATAAACTCATATAAATAATAGAAAAATCAGCTATCTAGAGAGCTGTTGGTTATATTTTGGTCATACAAATCCTTCAAAATATTTTCCAATGAATTTGCACTATTACAAACTTTCATAGTGTGCATTTAAAAAAAAAACTCGACTTCTCCCATACATTATTGTTTAAAGTATTTTTGAATTGCATGCCTAGAATCCAATCTTGGGTGTACCATAATTTGTTTACATAATCTTCTATTATGGAAAACACAAGTTGTTTTCTAATTTTTCTCTATAACAAAACCACTCTGATCATTCTCATGATTATGAGATGTACATAAACCAGTGTACATCTCAATTTTCTTATAAAATTTTTTCTGTGGGCAAAGAATACAATCATTATTAATTAATTTACTGGGCCAAAGAGAAAGAATGTTGCTAGCATTTTTGAGAATGGCTGTACCAATTTAAACTTATACCAGAAATGTTTAAGTGTTGGTGGGAGTGTATCTTTCTGGGTACCAATTCAAAGCATTAAAATGTTTTAATCATTGCCATTTTGAAAGACAAAATATTTCTCTGTATTTCCGTTTGGACTTCTTTGATCAGTAAAGTTAAACACTGTTCTGTATGCTTATCGACTGTATTTGTTAGAGAACTGCCTGTTTGTACCTTTGTGTGTTCTCCACCTTGTTTACTTATGTGCCAAGAACTTTGGGCTCTAATGCATCACACACTCCTGAACAAAATCTCCTTATAACAATACACCTTGGTCAATCTGGTTTACCTAAGGTATAGAGAAAGTGTTAAAAAGATATGAAAGGTAAAAATGCAGCAGAATTTTAGGACCTTAAAGAAGTACAGCTCAGGTACAATCACTTCTTTAGTCAGCACCTTTATATTTAAGGTTAAAATTATTTGTTCCTTACCATTAAATTCTTCAACTTCCAGCTCTGGAGCTACCAGGTAATACTGTTCACACAACATCTTGGCTGTTTCATATGCATCTGCAAAGAAAGAAAAAAGTTTAGTTGCTGCACTAATAATAGAGGCACAAACAAGTATTTATTATATATATATATAAATTTATAGAATTAAAAAACAAGAAAACTAAACTATCACCTTAAAAAATTAGAGCTTTTTTGGCTTTAATAAAATTATTATTCTATTACATATATAAGAGAGACATATATTCTATATCTCTTTCCTTAAAATTGTGCTGTTGTTTTTTAAGGAGGACTGGTGATTGAACCCAGGACCTCACACATGCAAAGCACACTCAACCACTGAGTTACACCTGCTCTGCTTTCCTTAAAGCTTTAATGACCACAATATTGTCTTAATATCAAATAGTGGATAAATGACAATGTGGCTAGCTCTATAACAAGTGCATATTTGTTTAACTTTTAATTATTCCTAAAAAGTATTTTTCATAAAAATCTATGAACTCAAGACTATACTTCGGAACACTACACAACCTGATTAAATTGCAGCAGCAAGATATATATTGTGATTTCAAAAATAATAATGTAAACAGTCTTAGAATTTGCCAGAGTAATTTGTAAACAATAAATATTTGCTGAATAAATGAGTGCTTCAATGGGTCACAAAATTTAAGTTACTGGAGACACCACTATTGCTTAAAAATGTTAAGCTGGTTAAAGGTATCAGATTGGGGGCTGATATTTATCATCCAAGTATGAAGAGCAACAGTTTGCTCTTGAAAAATAAAAGGCACAGGATAACAAGATCAGGGCTGTTACAGAAATTGCCGAGAGAGAGAATTTAGGTGGTTACATCCTGAAGAATGGGGAGAACAAATTCATAAAGCCAAAGTCCATTCTTACATATTTTGTGTGTGCCTTTTCTCTTAAACTATAATTTGAGATCCAAGTTTGTGTGTTACACTTGTTTTGTAACTCTCATACACTCAGTATAGTGCCTGAAGAGATAATAAATATTTCTTGGTTTGATAAATTTTAAATCTTTTGGTATTTTACTTTCTTTTTAACTTAAAAAAAAGCAGCTTATTGAGATATAATTCACATACCATACAATCAACCCATTTAAAGTGTAAGATTCAATGTTTTTTAGTATCGTCACAGAATTGTGCAATTACCACAATCCAATTTTAGAACATTTTTATCACGCCAAAAAGGAACCCCGTACCCATTGGCAGTCACTACCTCCCTTCCCCCAGCCCTAGGCAACAATGGATTTATTTCCTGTTTCTATAGATTTGCTAGTCTGGACATTCCATACAAATGGAATCACACAATATATGCTCTCTTATGTGACTGGCTTCTTTCACTTAGTATAATGTTTTCAAGTTTCATCCACATTGTAGCAGGTATCAGTATTTCCTGTTTACAGCTGAATAATAGCCCACTGTACAAATATACCACATTTTGCTTATCCATTCAACAGTTGATGGCCTTTTGGGTTGTTTCCACTTTTTAACTATTATGAACAATACGTCTATGAACATTCGTGTACAGGTTTTTGTGTGGACATGTTTTCAATTCACCTAGGAGGGAACTTTAACCTTTTGAGGAACTACCAGACTTTTTCAAGGCAAGAGCATTTTTTTAAGTTTCACCTTTATACTTTCTAAAAATCAGATATTCAGATTACTTTAAAAAGTTTCATGAGCACATGTGAAATGCTCTTAACTGAGTATCAGCTCTTTGTAGACAGGTTTGTACTTCCTTAATATTCCCCACATGGATACTGTACATAGAATAGATACTTGTTTAAGATTCAAGAGGTGAGAGAAAGGAAAAAGGGAAGGAAGGAAAGGAAGAAAGAAATAAGGGGGAAAATAAGCCCTAAAGAATTAAAAATGTTAAAATTTGATACTAGCACTCTAAAATAATACAAAGATAAGATTAGGGTATGTTCAGACTAAGTTTTGGTTCATTTATCTTGTATTGCTAACAAATGAAAAGTTTATATATTGTTTGGCCTCAGAGTAAGAATTCTGATTATTTTATTAAGCTTTTAGAATTAAATCACTATAAAGAATCACATCACAGACAGAGATGTTAGACTGACTCTCTGACAAGATGATTTAATAAGGAAAAGCAAAAAGGAAATGTCATCATGAGAAGGGAAAGAATTGATCAGCAGTGAAAACAGACATTAAATTAGGATTGAATTTAAACTCTAAAAAGTTAAAATTTAGAATTATACCAAATTTACAAGTTTTTTTTAAAAAGTTATAATAGGTCCCATCAAATATCTGTAAAGCACTCTTTTAAAAAGAAAAAAATCAAGACACTCTTTTTGCTTTGGCTACACCACCAAACAATGCTACATCTCCACCTAGTGACATGATAGCACCAAGCCAACAAAGAACTTTCAAAGCCACTTTACTTAAATCAACAAATACTAAAATCTAAAAATGATGCTTCACTATCCATACACAAAGCCACGAAGTCTCCACAAAACAATTCTTCCGAGTATATAGCACCTTTAAAGACGTTTAAATATTGCTCTTCAATTCAATATAGAACAGGAAAATAATCCAACCCCCCAAGTGTGCTAGTTTCTCTTGCCATTAGCTTGCCCAGTAGCATGAGATTATGATAGTATTGTTAAGAAAAAGTGCTATACAAATGGGAAATGTGAAGGATGGTAGGGCCCACATAGAAGCAGCCAACTTGAAATTCAAAAGACCCAGTATGGTTCCTAAGAAAACTTGTGAACAAGAATTTTTTAAGCATCCCTATAAACTACAGTTTATATCAATGCTGTAATTAAAAACCGCATCATGATTCTTGAAAAACCCAAGATATCACAAAGCAGACACATATACACCACGCAGGCAAAAACACTTTGGGGGTAGTAATGGCCAAATCCATATTCATATGCATCTCTATAAATTCTCAAGGCACATAATGCCTTGGACACAATACACACCTAATAAATATTTGTTAAATGGAGCAATCCTCTGGCCCATGATAAAAGTTCTCAAGGTGCGGTCAATTAGAGAGATGTTCTTTTTGGTCAGACTGGCAACTAGAGACCTAGTGTGGTTCCCAAATCTGGCTGTTTGTAGAATTCATTACCAAGTTTATAAAGAATATAGATTATGAAATGACCCCCTGGTGATTGTGATGCAGTAACTCTGTACTGAGGACTGGGAAACTGCATTTTTTTTTTTTTACCAGGAGGTCCCGGGGATCGAACCCCGGTCTCTCCATATGGTAGACGGACGCCGAACCTCTTGAGCCACATCCGCTTCCCATGGGAAACTGCATTTTTAAAACTTGGCAGGTAATTCTGAAAAGCAGCCAGATTTGGGAACCACCTGCCTGGAAATGGAAAATCAAAGTCACACTAATTCTGCCGCCGTTTCTCTCACAACAGGAATGATCATGGGGTACTGGGGTATATGATTGCACATATACTCAAACAGGACAATTTTGTTTAAGTAAAATAATTTAACATAAAAATTAAAAGGCTTAAAGAAAACTACAATCACAACCAAAATTCAACTCCTGGCTTATAAATTCATTTCTATTACATCTAGAGTGAAATTTAACTTCTACTTATAATAAGCTTTTTACTAAGACTTTTCTATTTTTTTTTTAACTGCAAATAAAAAATTTTAATATAATTGACCAAATTACTTCCATCTGCAATATATCTGAGCAAAAATTTACCACCAATCTTTAAAAAGAAATATTAAGGAATGACTATTACTGCCACTTAACACAAGTAATATTGTTTTAAGAATTTGTTTTCAAGGGTAATATAAGGTGTTGATCATAAAGTAATTAACCACACTGTGGGTGTGGCATATGGATACTTCCACAGGCTAGACTATCCAAACAGCAAACCCACAAGACTAAAAACAAAAAGGCCAAGTCATGAATAGAAGGGTAAAGGTTTACACAGCAGATCTAACCTAGCCATGAATCAGTGTTAAGAAAAAGCACACAAGAAAATTTATTAATAGATTATGGAGATTATTTTAGATTATTTTATTACAAGATTTTCCTATTCAAAACTCACCACAGGACTTGCTCTAAAATATTAGCCTCTATCTCAAATACATACAAACATTTGCTTACAAATATCTTACAGGAGGCTGGACTAGGATGAATTTTAGTGAGTACTGAAAAAAACAAAAATGAAGATGCCAAGATCCCTAGCAAGGTTCTAGGAGAACACAAAGAAAAAATAAAACAAAACTTAAAGCTCAAGTTTAAGAAGTCACTGCCAGAACAAGGTAAACATAAATAACCATAAGGCATTACAAAGTCATGGATATGCTGCTCTTTAGAAACCCTTTTAAGTTACAAAGCAATTCTAATAAGATATGTCTAACATCATCTTCCTAGCCAAAATCTATACTGAGTGCTACATATATTCTGGGGCTCTGCTGTTAGGTGCATACATATTTATAATTATGTCTTCTTGTTGAATTAATTACTTTATCAGTAGATAATGCCTTCATTGCCCCTTATAACAGTCTTTTATTTAAAGTCTATTTTATCTGATGTCAGTACAACTACCCAAGCTCTCATGTGGTTACTTCTTGGATGGTACATTTTTTCCTGACTTTCACCTTCAACCTGCTTATGTCTTTGAATTTAAGGTGAGTTTCTTATAAACAGCATATAGTTGAGTCATTTTTTAAAATCCATTCTGCCAATCTCTGCCTTTTGACTAGAGAGTTTAATCCATTTACATTTTTTAAAGGAGGTATCAGAGATTGAACCTGAAACCTCATATGTGGGAAGTAGGCGCTCAACCACTGAGCTACACCTGTTCCCCTCCATTTACATTTAAAGTATCTACTGATAGTGCAGGCCTTTCTTCTTTCATTTTGTTATTTCATCTTTTCAAGTCTTTTCTGACCCTCCATTCTTCTATTAATGCTTATTTTCATATTTATTCGATTTTTTGTATTATACCATATTGAGACCTTATTACTTCTTTCTAGATATGTTTTTCATATATTTTCTTTGCGGTTACTATGGGGTTAAAATTTAACATCCTTACACATCCTGGGGCCTTGCCACCAACCATAGACCACAGTTCACATCGTAGACCACACTCTCTCCCACACAGTTCTGAGTGGTGTGTGCTGATTTAAAATGGCCTACATCCGTTGCCACAACGGTACTCAGGACAACCTCCAAATCCCAAAGAAGCCTCTGTATTTCAACTACTCGTCCCCTCC
This sequence comes from Tolypeutes matacus, assembly GCA_026826555.1. Taxonomy (NCBI): domain Eukaryota; kingdom Metazoa; phylum Chordata; class Mammalia; order Cingulata; family Chlamyphoridae; genus Tolypeutes; species Tolypeutes matacus. Next base: position 8,816,523 of record JAKSZT010023082.1, on the reverse strand, counting down.
CTGCCCCAAAAGTGTCAAGTGGTCACTGGCTCCACCTCATTGTTATAATTTCTTCCATTGCTAGAATCACCATATGTGTACAACAGAATACCATCAAGTCCACTCTAGCCCATAGTTCTTCCCCCAATCCTGAGGGGACTGGGATGGTGATGTCCACTCCACCTCCAAGTGAGAGAGGGCTTATATCCCATGGATATGGTGGGTGGGATGATCCTTCCTGCACTTGTGGGAGATGTTTGTGTGGGATGTGGTGGGAGGTGTGGGAGGTGGGCAACATGGGAATCCCAGGGGGTTCTGTGTAATATTTTTGGTAATCTAAGCACCTCTTAAAATATATTTATATATATATAAATAACATTTTTGTAAGCAAATGCACATATATGCATATATATTTATATATCATTTTACAAATAGTGGTATGTATTGTGAAAATTTTGATTTTTACCCACAATAAAAAAATTAATTAAAAAAAATTTAACATCCTAATTATATAAGTCATTTTTTATCTGATACCAACTTCAACAGCATACACATACACTGTTCCTATATTCACCCCATGCCCCTATTTTTTTTTGGTATTTGTTACAGATTTATCATAACTTTTTGTGCACTTGCATTTTAGCATCTGTAAGAAGTAAGAAGTGGAGTTACAACCCAAGAAATACAAGAGTACTGGCATTTATAATTATCCAAATGGTTACCTTTACCAGAGGTCTTTATTTCTTTATGCCACTTTGACCCACAATCCTGTGTCCTTTCCTTTCAGTTTGAAGAACTCCTTTTTAGCATTGTTTGTAGGGAAAGTCTAGTGGGAATGTCTTAATCTCTTCCTCATTTTTGAATGAAAGTCTCACCAGATATAAAATTCTTGGTTAGCAATGGTTTTCCCTCAGCTCTAAGTATTTAAGCATTTCAACCCACTGCCTTCTTGCCTCCATGGTTCCTGATAAAAAATTAGTACTTCATGTAATTGGGACTCCTTATATATAATATGCTGCTTTTTTCTCTTGTAGCTTTCAGAACTCTCCCCTTGTCCTTTGCATTCAACCGTTTGACTACCATGTGTCTGGGCATATTTCTCTTGAAGGTTACCCTGTTTGGTATGCAATGGGCCTTCTTGGATGCAAATATTCACATCTTTTGCCAAGTTTGGGAAGTTTTCTGTCATTACTTCTTTGAATAATATTCCTTCTGCTCCTTTCTCTCCTTTTTCCTCTGGGACTCTCATAATGTGTATACTGCTATGCTTGATGGTGTCCCACAGGTCTCTCAGGCTATTTTTGCTTTTTCTAAGTCTTTTTTCTTTCTGGTCCTCAGCTTCACTCATTTCAATTGTCTTGTCTTCGAGGTCACTAACTCTTCTGTCAGCTCCAATCTGCTGTTGAAATACTCCCAGGAATTTTTCATTTCCATTATTGTGGTCTTCAACTCTAATAGTTTTGTTTGGTTCCTTTTTTAAAAAAGTTCTACCTATATATTGGGATTCTCATATTGTTCATTATATCCTTTAGTACTTTACTATATTTTCCTTCATTTCTTTGAGCATACTAAAGATCATTTTTTTAAAACTCTTTGTCTGGAATGTCCACAGTCTGGTCTTCTTCATTTATATTCTCTGGCTTTTTGTCCTTTTCCTTTGGATGGACCATCATTTCCTGTTTCTTTGTCTTGTAATCTTTTCTTGCACATTGTACATTTTAATATTTTTAACTAACTCTGGGATTTAGTCCCTGAGCTGTTTCTTGAGTTTGTATCCAGCTAGTGTTATGACTACAGATTTTTTTTAGTTCAAGGAGCTAACAAAACCAAACCAATGCAAAACACCTTTCACAGTCTTTGCAAATTGTTTTTGTATTGGCTGGTACTCTCCTTCAGCATTCAGCCCTCCTATCAAGGTCAGCCCAAGGCAAATGTGAAGTACAAGGTCCTCTCCTGTCTTTTCTGGGCCTGTGTCTTGTCCTGAGCTTGTGTTTGCCTTAGGAGTTTCCCTGTTTGCAGCAATCTGAATGCCATGCCCCATCTACTCCCCAGGAAACAGATCTTCTCCCTCTCCCAGGTGCTCCAATTGCAGGACTTAAGGCAGGTAAGCCTTTGTCCCAGGCCAACCAGCTCAATTGTTTCTTACACAGCTTTTACTGTCTCAAGCTGCTTTTGACTGGGAGGGCAAATTCTGAGGAGGGAGGCAAGCAGGAGAAGTGTTTCCCAGGTCAGTCTTTCCCAGCTGGAACAAGGCCAAGGACCCACAAAGGGAGCATGGCTGGCTCCACACTGACCTGAGGAGAGGATAAGGGAGGGGCCAGCCTTTCCTATGGATCTCTGAAGCTGTACTCTCTTGGTTTGGTACTTGCTCAGTAAATGCAGCCTTCTGTTTTCCATAGTTTTGAAAACAGGTCTCTAAGGCTCCTCTACTGCTTTTGCCCGGGGCAGGCCAGAACAATGTCTGCTCTCAGAGCTGGGTCCCCAGAAATCTTAAGTAGCTAATCAAAAGCAGTGATTAGTAAATGGACTGCATACCCTGGGACCTTGGGGAACTAGATCTTTATATCCTACCCTGGTACCAGCAAGATTCATCAGGGACCAGGGTTGATCCTGCCTGCCACGATGCCAGGGGACGGGCAGCGAGAACCACTGCCTGGAGAGCACAATTCACTGTTATTTACCACAATTTACCAGCCTCTTCCTCCCACTCTTCCCTGGATGCTATACAGAATCTTCTACTAGATTCTGAAGTTTCAAAATAGTTGATTCAGACAGTTACTCCCTGTTTAATAGTTGTTCTGGTGGAGGGACTGATTCCTAGAGCTTCCTACTCTGCCATCTTCCCACACCTAGAAATTTGTTTCTTGAACTAGTGTTAGTGGGTCTCTGTTACTTGCAAACTGAAGAGCCCTAAGTGAAAGCACAAGACATTATTTCTGAACTAGAATAATGACATGCTCTCAAGGTGCCACTTGTCTGCTATTACGCCAAGCAATAACAACACATAGGAATAACACAGGCAAACTAACATTGCTGTGAGAACTGACTTTTGTAACAAGTATGTACCTTTAAAGTTATCCTACCACAGGACTTTCCATTCTAGTTTATGGTTTCTTACAAAGAAAGGAGAGAAAAGGGTCACAATGGAAGGCACCTCCCAGAGGATAATAGGAACTGCTTTAAAATACTAATTCTAGCATTCACTACCATGAGTCTATAATTTGCAGATGTGTAAAGGTAGATATTAACGTGCTAAATAAGCATGAGAAGGCATGCTTCAGTGTTCTGTACATTCAATTAACGATATGCAAGATGCACCTAATTTTTACACATTTATACAACTGTCTGGTCAAAAATAAAAATATTGTCCTTACCCTTCTACAGGAAAGTTTTCTGTAATCTTTCTCAACAGATCTAAATTATGGGGTCCATTGTTAGTTCATTATGGCTTCTTAAGACTATAAAACACACATCCATTCACACAGAGGTCATTTGGTCTGGACATAGAACTATGTTAAAACCATGCAGGAATTTCGCAGCTGAGAAAATAAACAATAGAGCTATCATTAAAACCCAGAACCCCTACTCTCTCCATGTCAAGTTTCCTAAAACAAAATGAAGGAAGTACATATTAGATATAGAGACACTGAGTTAGAAGCTCAACTGAGAAATCTCAGAGGATACAGGGAGCAGGTAAAAAGCCAGCGCAAAAATACCAACTATTCTAAAAAGAAGAAGGCAGTAAGACTCAACTAAGAGTAAAAGGGAAGCTGACATCCATTTCTTCCTCTCCTTGACAACACTTGGAGACACCGGTAAGCAAAGTTGGTGAGGCCCAGGACTTTTGAGACTTTCTGATTTTTGCCCCTAGGACATTTAAATATGAAAACTCCAGTGTCTTTTACCTAGAAGACAGAAGAATTTCCAGGCCTTTTGACTTTTGGTGGGCTCTGATAAGCTCTGCCTTGCTTGTTCTGTCAGTCTCATTTTAAGCTAGAAAGAGCTGCTGTTCGGGTAGTCTGACACTCAGAATTAAGAGTTGGGCCCATACAGAAAGCAGCAGAAACCTGTTAAAATTTACCTAGGTTGACAGGGAGAGAAGAGATCTCTGGGTTCTCTCGTAGGGTACCCAGCTCATTTCACCATGATTGGAAAGGTAACTAATTTAGGGTCAATAATCCAGTGAGGAATAAAGATTATACACTTGGCTGGAAAAAACAGTTGAATATACAGATTACGAGTTTAACAGATCAGATACAGGAAGGACTCCAATAGTATTGATACAGAGGACAGGAGAGAGGCTATGACTGTCAGGTAATGAATTCATCCAGGAAGATAGTGTGTGATGGGTATTAGTGCTGGAGATGGGGCAATACACAAATACTATGGATTTCATAGAAACAAAGATTTATGAACAATATACGCAGTAGAATAATGGTAAAATTTGGTATAAGCTCAAACTATATAAAACTGTTCTTGCTGGGTTATAAAGACAGGTAATTTTTATTCTCTTCTTTCTTTTCCCACATTTTCTAAATTATCTTCAATAAGCACTTATATTATTTTGTTAATAGGGTATTAATACTCTTAACTAATCCAACTGGGTACAGGAGTTATTTGATACAAAAATGTTAGAAAAGTGGGAAATGTTATTACTATAATAAATATTAACTTAAAATGCACAGTTGAATATATAATTTATTCTTCTGCTAATCATTTCATAGAAGGCCAAAGCTCTCTGACCACCCCCCCGCCCCCAACACCAAGGTGGCTCCGTTGTCTGTTTGCTCGGGTTTTTTTGCTCATTATTTGTGCTTGTTATCTGCTTGTTTTTTGTTTGTTTGTGTGTGTGTGTGTTTTTTTTAAGATTTTTTATTTTTTAATTTTTTTTTATTTTTTAATTTTACTGGGAGGTCCCAGGGATCGAACCCAGGTCCCTCCATATGGCAGACGGACGCCCAACCATTTGAGCCACATCCGCCCCCCAGTTTGTTTGTGTTTTTTGCTCATTGTCTGCCTTTTCTTTAGGAGGCACCAGGAACTGAACCCAGGACCTCCCTTGTAGGAGGTGGGCACTCAACTGCTTGAGCAACATTCGCTCCCTGTTTGTTTTTGCTCGTTGTCTGCTCGTTGTTTGTCTTCTTTAGGAGGTTCTAGGAACCAAACTTGGGACCTCCCATGTGGGAGGTGAGAGTGCAACTGCTTGAGCCACAGCCACACCCCCCAAAGCTCTTTTTTGAATATGGATCTGTTTGGGGTTCCAGGTCATCTTTCTGGGATAAATGATACATCTATGAATTCCAATTCCTACTTCTTTAAAGTATAATAAACTTAAAAGTACTTGTGAAGCAATCTGAGTGCAGATTCCTTCCAAGACTTTTAATCTGTGCTAACACCATCATTTAATAGTTATCTTGCTCATAGTAATTTAATTACACTTTTTAAAAGACTTCCTTTTATTGAATCTTTCTGAAACATTCAACTTGATTTTAATGAAAAAAAAAAAAGTCTTTTTGGGGTACTTTTGTATTTCTTCAGTTTATATAATATTTAAATATATTAGGTAGTCACAACAGGTGGCAAAACTTACATCAAAGGCTCAGGTACAAATAAGTGACCCTTATTAAGCATATACCTCACCAGAAGGAAGAAGTACAAAAGTATTCTAGAAAATACATCCAAGCCAAGACAGAGTGTTTAGTATCCTGTAGGTACCAGTGTGATTTACAAAGGGAATGAAGGGTGTCATAAGACTTGATTATGTGGATGCTGCTTTACAACATTTATGCATTTCAGAATCTGAAACCACCCTCAATTGTTTTTTTTTTTCTTAAGGGAAGAGGCTGTTGAAAGATGAAAAACATGGTTTTAAAGATGCAGTGGGAAATGGGGAGCATGCCAGTTCTTCCTCCTTACCTCATGAGTGTGGGGCTAGCAGAGTATGTGTAAGTGGGTTCTGAGTGGTAGAAGTGCATGGGAGAGTTACGCTAAACAAGTGGTAGGAACAATTAAATAACAGAGTAGAAAACTTTGTTCACAGTACAACAGTGGTTCCCTTGGGTATAAAGTTAAAAAAAAAAAAAAAAGAAAAAAAAGGGCAGGAGAAAAGAGTGAAGATGAAGCTGTAATTGAGTCAGGAAGAGTGAGGAGAAAAGAGGGAATTTCAAAGCCTATGGTCATAACTGTGGATAAAAAGGGACAAAGAAATCAGAAGGCTATGAGGTAGACTTTAGGTATAAACTTCCATTTTTTCCCTTTCACACACATTTATTTAACTATTTTGTATATAATTTTTGGTTTGTTTTGGTGCAAAGTTTTATAAGAGGAATGATATAAAAGTGTAGAAGAGTAATTCCAGACCTTTAGAAGTTTACACCCCATTTAGAAAGATTCAACATAAGTACAAATACCACCACCAGGTTATATGTATTAAGCACAATAAGTCAATACAGACAGCAAGTACTATAAAATGACAGATTGGTTGCCTCAAGAGTCAGGACACAGCAGACTCCTCATCCCATTCTTCTACTATGCATATGGCTCACATAAGCACTGCTTTAGCCCTCTACTCTATGGAAGTCATTAACAATTTCAAGGAGCCCCTATAATTTATCTGGTTGTACTGATTCTTGGTGAAAATCTCCCTAAAATTAGTGAAAGATTTTACTTGTGAAGAAGCAATGAGATGGTAAAAATCAGTATGTTTTAAAACTTGATTATGAAAAATTTCAAACAAATTCAAAAGTAGATGGTATAGGCAAATCAATCCCCACAAATCCGTCACTAGCCTCAACAATTTTCAACATATGTCTAAGCTTTTTACTTCCCTCCTTTCATATAATTTTGAAGCAAATCCCACGTCATTTATATAATCTGTAAATATTTTTAAATAAACCTACTGAAGTTAAGATTCCTTTAAAAAATACCAATATCACACCTAAAAATTAATGATATATATTTTTTATAAACCAATGCATTTTTTCTGCCCGAGATGGCTCCCTTATCTATTTGCTCGTTTTTGCTCGTCGTTTGCACTTGTCTGTTCACTGTTTTTGCTCATTGTTTGCTCATTGTTTTTTGCTCATTGTCTGCTCGTTTTCTGTTTTGTTTTTTCTTTAGGAAGCAGGGGAACCGAACCCAACCTGGGACCTCCCGTTTAGGAGGTGGGCGCTCAAATGCTTGTGCCACATCCACTCCCTGTTCGTTTGTCTTTACTCGTTGTCTGCTTGCTTTTTGTCTTCTTTAGGAGACACCAGGAACCAAACCCAGGACCTCCCATGTGGGAGGCTGGCACTCAACTGCTTGAGACACATTTGCTCCCCCAATGATATTTTTTAATGTCAGATATCCAGGGTTTAAATTTTCAATGGTCTTATAAATGTCCTAAATGGATTTTTAAAATATTTTATAATTTATGCCAGAAACAAAAGTAAAAGGCACCAAGCTATTATAATCAATGGTATAAATGAGAAGTCAAATGACGTGTACTTATGATACCGAAGGAATACTTCTAATAAACTCGTCTATAGCTCTTTACTACATGCTAGCACTGCTTTAGGGGTGCTACATACATTTATTTAACCTATGATATAGGTAAATTACTAACAGTGCCATTTTACAGATGAAAAAACGGAGGCACAAAGAGGTAACAAAATGCCCACAGTCATCCAGTTAACCCAATGCCCATCAGCTGATCAACAGGTAAATAAAATGTGGTCTGTTCATACAATGGTTTATTATTCAGCCAAAAAAGGCTAGAACATGGATTGATCCTTTAAAATATTATGCTAAGTGAATCAAGCCAGTCACAAAAGACCACATATTACATAATTCCATTTATATGAAATGTCCAGAATAGCAAATCCAGAGGGACAGAAAGTAGATTAGTAGGGCAGGGTTGGGGGTGGGGTGGGAGGGTGGGGAGTGACTACTAATGGATACAGGGTTTCTTTGGGGGGTAATAAAAATGCTCTCAAATTGAATTGTAGTGATGGTTTCACAACTCTGAACATACTAAAAACCACTGAATTGTATGGTCTATGAATTAGGTCTCAAAGCTGTTTTGTAAAAAAGTAAGTATCAAAAGGTTTATGATTTATCAAACCAAATGATATTTATTGATCATTTACACAGGCATGATAGATAGTTAAGTTCTATGAGAGTTATAATGGAAGTGTAAGACACAAGCCCTGACCTCAAATTGTTTACAAATGAAAAGAAAAGGCACACAGGAAATATATAATAATGCACTTTTCCTTTATGACATTTGTGACTCTTCTCTAAGGGGTAGTTGATTGACTCCAGCAAGTTTTCTGATTCATTAAAGTCATTAGACTAAGGCTAAATGAACGTCTAAACTCTGACAAGACCAATCCTGCTCTCCTGCTCCCCTGTCTCCCTGGAGGCATGCAGAGGCTATGATCAACCACAGGCCTGTCTTGTGAGAGAGAAACCTATAAAACTCGCAGGGAGCTGCGGCTGGACCTATTTACTTTATAAGTGAAATAAATTGAGTTAATGTTTTCTAACTAAAAAGAGGCCAGGATAGCTTGACAATCCTAGACTAAGCTAAGGTCAACAGACATATGAATCCTTGTCTCTGGTTTAGGAATGCCCAAGGTAAACAAATAGCTCAAGTTTTCCTATACCATGGCTGCTAAATGTCTGGTCTATTCCCCCACTGGGGAAGCTGTACATACTGGACCACCTTCCTTGGTCCTCTTGCAATAGTCTAGGTCACTCTGCTTGAGGTGGGCTTGAGAGCCTTACCAAGGAGACAAGACCCTCTTCTGCCTCTTACTTAGCTACACAGTTTGGAAAAAGTGCAAGCAACAGAGATCCCTGATGAAGACTAGGGAGACTTGTGGTCATGAAAACTTGAATAGGGAGTGTTTCGAGGAGGGATACGAGGGCAATTGTAAAAGAGATGATCTGGGGAAGGGGACAATTTGGGGATTGGAGGCTGCATAGAGTAACCATAATATAGGAGAAAACTGAAGAAGTACAGGAGCCTGGTGGATCACTTACAACCAGGAATACTTCCTGGAGATAGCATTTATCTTAGATGAATAATGAGGGAACTGCTGCTCAAATTCAAAGTGCCCAGGTACCAAGGACTTAGGGCCACAGAGTGCTATTCTACCCTGAGGCTACTGGAACAATGTCTATCTCGATGTCCAATAAACATGGAAGTCTGCATGTCAAGTATATTCTAAAACCAGGGATGCTTATCAGAAAGATGTTTAAATTCTACAAATATGTGAATTCAGCCTAATTTTATAATAAGGCCCCATGGTCTCTGAAATTTTCAGATAATAATGACAATCAAAACTTAGGCTCTACATCATGGTATTTGTGACTATCAGAGCTGTTATATGGGTAAGACAGTGGCTGAAAGGGAAAGTATAAGGACATGTATATTACTAGAAGGAAAGCTAAAAAATGTAACATGGGACTGTGTAACAGTGAAACCTAATGTAAAATATGAAAATGGGTGATATTATATATAAAAAACTGTTTTTACAAAATAAAATTACAAATAAACTAGAGAGAGGGAAACAGAATAGCAGCTATGTGCAGCAAGGGAAGCATGGAGAGATTGAGAGGTGATGAGCTTTGTTTGGTTTTTGTTTTTTAGTATTATTATTACTCAAATAATGAAAATGCTCTAAAAATTAACTGAAGTGATGAATGCACAACTATGTGATTATATTGAATACCACTGATTGTACACTTTGGATGGATTTACGCTTTATTAATATGCATCCATAAAATTGATTTGTTAAAAAAAACTTAGACTCTTACGTAAACTAACAAATGTTTACTGTTTAAGATAGAGCTACAAAAAAGTGCTCATCAATGAAGTAGAAACTCACGTTTTGAGTATTACTAATTCTGCATCTTCCCCTGAATTGCCTAAAAATAATGTTTCATATTTGGATCAAGTGTATTGGGACCAGAGTGGCCTGATGCCTCAGCAGACAACTTAGCAACATAACCCTCTAGCCAAGCTGCCTCAAATAAACAACTATCCTATTTGAATTACAATCGATAACATTACAGTGGTCTCCTTACCTTTCACTACGTCGGCCACATTACAAGTGGGATCAATACTCCCTATGTGTTTAGGATGAGCAGGATTAGGGTCACCACCAAACAGAAGGGCTAAACAAACACAAAAGAGAAGGGAGAGGATGAAAAAAATAGCAGGTTAGGATGGTCAAGTAGAAAAATTACAGAAGTTTATAAGTTTTGGGTTTTTTTGGTTTTTTTTTTTGGTTAGGAGTTTATAAGTTTTGAAAAGTATTCTCTTATTTTTAAGAATCATTTTAGCATCTGCAGTAATTTAGAGCAACAGAATATATACAAGTGATGGGAGATGAAGTGTATCAGACAACAATGGAGGAGGGACATGCTTTAAGACCAGGTCAATTGCAGTTAGCAGGTCCTAGAGCAGGAACACTTGCCAGGTGCCCAACCCTTTCTCCCCTACCCAATGTTTGCCCATCTTCTCCGTACGACTCCAGATAGTTATTCCAACATTCACTAAATATTTAGATCATGCAGTCTGCACTATTTGAACAGGCCTGCAAAATGATTTCACTACGAACTTTTCAAATGCCTCCATCATGGAGATTCATTTTCAATGTAGTATGTACAGACAATATTTGTTCAAGTATTTTTATAATTTCATTCAAATAATTTCACAATACACAAGACTTGCAAAGTTTAACTTCAGAAAAAAAGCCAAAAGAAGCTTATTTTTAAACCAAGCAAAACTGGCAATAATGTAGACTCTACATAAGGAGAATGCCTATATAAAATAGGAAAATGTTAAATTGTGAAAAACGGCCAATATGGGCATTAGGTCAATACATAAAGTTCCAACTAATTAGTTGGAAGAAAAACAGAGGTGTTTGAGCTTAACTTACCATCTAAAAACATGTATGTATATATGTATACACACACATTTCGATCAGAGAGAAACTGTAGTTATTTAAGTAGTTTAGCTAAATAGTATTTAGGTTATTTTTGTCCTGTAAATTATCGTACATTTCTATTTTTAAAAGGTATACATTTAGAACAAATCCACATTTAATAGTTGTATAACACTAATTTATCCAAATACATAAATTAGTAAAATAAAGATGTTTTGTCCATTTTTCGACTCAGCAAAGAGGATGAATTAGACTCCAGACATGTTGATGCCTTTTAGTGAAAATTATGAAATCAGCCAAAGAGACAGTGCTGATAATAAGCCAAAAAGTTTTAATAGAGAGACTTTTCATTGTGTTTTTATCTATCAGCCAAGAGAGTGGAATAAACTCTCAATATGGGATTATTGCCTAACAATCTCACTTAAACACCCTCTGATCATTGTAAAATAAAGGATCTGTTGCTCATACTGTCAACATGCCCATTTAATATTCTCAATATCAATGTTTTTAAAGCCAAAAAGGAAAGCACTGTCTTGGAGACACATGAAAGTATTTAGCAATAAACACAGCTGCCTGTCCCTCACCCCCACCAGGAATGTAACAGTAGAGGCTTAAAAGGGCAGGTAGTGGTTCTGTCTCCTAATATGAAAATCCTTTCAAGGATTTCTTTTAACAAAGAATAGTAACAAGTAGCTTTTTAACAGATAGTATTTACTTAGGAAAAACTGAACTAGAAACGAAATTTCTACAGCCAAAGTCACAGGTGAGTAAATTAAAAGTGAAAGCAACAAGAAAACATTTGGGAGAAATCATTCCAGTTACCTTTTCCAAAATGCAAAACGCAAGCCCAACTTACTGTGCTGGTTTATAAGCATGCGGAAAGAGATGCGGTTGGTATAAAACCGATCCAAAAAATATTGGATGTTACTGCTGATGAAAGGATCGAATCCATACTTCTCCTTGTATTCAATCACTCCCTGGGCCATTGTAGGAACCACATCATTATGTCTATTTCTGACTTTAATCAGGACTTGCAGAAAGCTGTGGGGAGGGAAACAAAAAACAGACGGCCTTTTCTATCTCATGCGCTCATGGGCTGAAGCATAGATTTCCCAGCTCCATCCCAGGACTATTTATCTGCTGGTATTTTTATGGGTAGAGACGTCATTACCATTACATACTACAAGGAAGTACTCATAAGAAACTAAAGTATTACCCAAGTTTTTGCTTAAAACTTTCTTTCAATAGAAACTCTTCTTTCAGAGATGCAAAAAGTAAAAGGTTCTAGTAAAGAAAAAAAAAAAAAAAGCCCAAATATCTTCTTAGGAATCCACTGACTTTTTTGGATAAATGATTGCAATGTAATGCAGACTCTATAAATGTTTGTTGAATAAATAATTGTAGAAAATATCAATATTTCTTCTGACAATATGTGTACAATCCACAAAAATATCCAAAGATTTATTAATGGAGTCTCAAAGCAATAGCTTCCATGAGGCTATATATCCCAAAATAATGTCAAAATTTTAAAGAGTAAAATTTTGAAATAAATTTCTCACAGCAATAAAATGTAGTGCAGAAATGCAGATAGAAGAAAGACAATTAAAACAAACTTATACAAGTATTCTGCTATATTAGTATAAAGATGCACAGAGAAAAATATATTAAGAATGGCAACTAAGAATGGAAAGACAAGTCAATGGACCCAAATAAAAAGGTGAGTATGTGTGTATAAAAAAATAAGCATGAGCATATTGATAAAGTGACATTTTAAATCAGTAGGAAAATAATCAAATTAATTGGGATAGCTGGCTAACAAATTACGTCACTTCCTTATTTTAAACCTTAAGCCAAAAAAATGGATTAGCATGTAAAAGAGTCAAATCATGTGAATAAGCATATAACCTCAGGGTAAGGAAGGCTGTTCTAAGCTTAATACCTAAGACAGAAACCATGTAGAAACAAATGACACGACTATCTCGAATTTCATCAATTCTCTTGGCACACACATTAGAAATAAAGTCAAAAAGTGCAAACTGGGAAAAATATATCTAAGCAAAGAAGCTGATAACGAAAATCTGGCTAAAGAGGAAACACAAATGCCAGTAACTTCATCCTCACAAATAATAAAAGAAACACAAATTAGAACAATGAGATACTATTTTCCACTTATCAGACTGTCAAGGAATAACCAATGTCAGCTAGAGTGTGGAAAAACGAACACTCACACTCTGCTGGTGGAAGCCTGACTCACACATTTCTGGGGGCAATTTAGCAATATGTATCAAAAGCCTGAAGAATGTAATTCTGCTTCCAGGAACTGATTCTAGGAAAATAGTGGGAGAAGGTGACCAAACATACTTAAAAGCTATTTTTCAGAGCAGTGTTTGTAGTAGCAAGAAAACTACCAACCATTCCAAAGTCGAATGATAGAGGGTCAAATTGCATGACCTATCCATAAATGGACAATTATGAGAATGCTACTAATGGTGTGGATCTAGAATTTAGACACTGCTTTTTTTTTGTAAAAATATTTCATATATATATAATTCATGCCTAGGAAAAATATGAATGGAGGGAAAATGTTAACACTGGTTGTCCCCTGGTAGTGAAAATTTGGGGTGACTTTCTTTTTACTTATTTAAATAGTCGATTTTCTCAATGATGAAATATTCTTTCTGTAACAAATACATACACACACACATACATACAAATATAGTAAAGATGAATAAATCAACTCTGAAATTAGAAGGCCATAATTATTCACAAGAAATTTTATAATGGAAAATTTGTCCTCTATGTAATATTCATAAATTAAATATTATTAAGGTGAAACCATTTATTATAGTAGAGAAGTGCCTCAACTATCTGAAGGAAGGGGACTTGTCCTCAATGGCTCAATTCTCAGAATACTTCCCAATCTTCTAGGGCTCTTCTAAACTTTCTCATTATGATAAACATGCTTGTTCTCTAGGCTATTTTCACTTTAATAAACTGGGTTCACTGATGGTGACTCCTATATAATCTAATCACTGAACAGAAAAGGCTATTACTCGCTCACCTTTCACTCCTTCCCTCATCAAGAAGCATTGGGCTTTTCAAATCCCAACTATTTTGCTAGCTATGTGAACCTGGGCAAGTTACCTAACCTCACTGAGTGAGAGCTAGTATCATACACTAGATTCAGCACCTGACAGCTTATGAAGCAGGTTCATGTCCATAAATCTCATCTAACTGATAACCTGTTCCACAAACTGACACAGGACTAAAGAAAAACAGCAGAAATGTAATACATCATACTTCCAACAAATCTTTATGAAATCTATAAAATTTAGAGCTACAGAGGCCAGTCCTAACTGTTAGAATTTCATCAAAATAAACTGCTACCAGCTAATGACTTTTGAGAAAACAAAGTCCCCAGATTTAACCCATTTACTACCTTAATATAACAGCAGTGGCTTATCAAGGAAAATACTATATCTGGGGCTCTAACCCATTGCTTCCCTTCTACATTCTACAGATTCATTTAAAAAAAAAACACCTAGCAAAGTATAAAACATGTCAGGGTATTTTTCCCTTTTTTATTTTAATTTGCAACTAAACTTAAGCTAGCCACTCATAGCTCAAACCAGCAGTATGGTACATTGTTAAGAGCAATGTACTAGGGAAAAGAAAACATGACTAATATATCCGGCTCTGCTAGCACTAATTTTACAGTCTTGGGCAAGTCACTTCACATCTCTGACCTCAGCTTCCTCATCTGTGAGCTGACAGGGCTGGGTTAAAGGCCCCCTAAGGTCGTTCGGATAACATGTTGTTTCTTTACTTCTATTTATGGAACACCTGTACGTGAGGTATTCATTCTCATAACTGTATGGTAATTCCTCAGCAAAACAGGACTGCCAAATGCCAACCACACATATATACATGAAACAGGAGGAAATTAATGTGAAGGGAATACTGAATTTCTTCTTGAGGGAAAAAACTACTGTCAGAGCCACGGTGAGTGATTCTTGGTTAAATGATGATAAAAACCAGAAATAGTGTCTATCAGCATGAGAACTTAAGCAGTCTTTGTACATAACAGCAGCAACAGAATTCAGGTTGTTATAGGAAAAGTACACTTTGTTTCTCCAAAATGAAACCATAATAGTTTTTCTGAGCGCAAACATTATATCCCATTGAAATATTTTTTTAAAAAAAGTTGTAAAGGATTGAGTAGATAAATTCAGGCTTATACAGAGGACACTACATTCTTAAAACTACCACTAGGTGGAACATCTACTGCAATATTTATAGTGAGCGCCAGGTTCACCTTGAAATCATGGAACATAATTCAAACTGTCAATATTCCTTTTGTACTATGTTAAATTCTTAACCTCAAATTTTAAAAAATGTAATATTGAGTTGTTACCCAAAAAGAAACCCAATTCTTTTGTCTGAATTGTATTTCTTGGCTCCTAATGACATGAGTTCCATTTATCAAAACTTCTTTTAACGATATATTTTTACTTTCAGGTAAGTTTGGCACTATACTTACTTATCCAAAACGTGCTGATCCTCAGGGCTCTTATTTTCATATTCTAAAAGCTCAAGAAAGCTCTGCATATACCTAAAAAAAGAACAGTTAATGTGTTAGTTACCTACTTAGTATCCATTCTTCTTTTACCTCTAAGAGTACCCCAAATTTTCATGCAGGTATCTATTCCGTGCCCAACCCCAATGCAGCCCAAGTGCTTTAGGGGAAGTTGATACCACTCGAAGCTCCTGGGCAGCCTGATTTTTCTATGGGTATTCTCTTATCTCTTGCCACTAATTACCCAACAGTCCAAGTCTAAGCCTATCACTGCATCTTATTCCTGTAAACATAGGGACTGGCTCAGGAATGGGCTTATGCCTTAATTCAGGTCAGTAAAATAAGAGGGAAGACTTGCTGGAGGTCTCTGAGAGACAAATCAACTTGCTTTGCTTCTGCACAGTGTGCTATGTTGATGTGAAGCCTGGAACTGCTGCAGCTATGCTGCCATGAGGAAGAAATCCAGCCTTAAAATAAAGCCCACACCATGGAAAGCAGGACCTTGATAATCTCACGAATCTCTGACTCAAACCAACAACACTGAAAGCTCACCCTATGACTGGACCTTATAGCTACATGAGCCAATTTATTGTTAAAACCAGGTTTTGCTGTAATTTCTGCTACTTGCAACCAAACATATCCTGATACAGCAAGTCTATAGTTTGATTACCAAAAAAGTACACAAAAATTTTAAGAAGCACATGTGTGACACTGAAGTGTACTCTAAGAACTTAGAAACTAGAAAAAAAGAAGATTCCTTCTCAGAGTTAAACTAATTTCATTACATGCAATGGAGGAGAAGAATGCCTCTTAGGCCCTCAGAAACAGCTTCTGGATTAAGACTAGCCACACATCTCAATCAGGACCAGTACAAGAAATATTGTGTGCAACATGAACATGTGGAGAAGACAGAAAAATAGGATTCAGAGAGGCATATTATTATAGCAGCTACATTCAGATAGGACTTGCTGAAAGTGGTGGATTCAGATATTCCCATTACTTAGAGGTGTAGGCCTTAACATGTTTTGAAAGAATTATCCCTTTATTCTAATTTTCTAACAATCCATTACAACTAGCCCCATTATCTAGCTTTGGACAGAGGAGGAGGGCACTCCAGTAACTTAAAATGACTGTTACTCATAAAGATACACAGAACGTCATTCTTTTAAGCAGCCCCACATGAACTGTATGACAATGCATTTGGTACTAAAATATGCTCATCCATGGGTATATTTTTTAAACGTCTTTGGACATATAAGGCTATGGATGAGATATTGTTAAAATCATCAGGTAAAAACCACTCTCTGAGGCTAAAGCCAGCCAATCCCCTGATGATACCCTCTGCCTTGCCACACACAGGCAAAATTTTAGTGAGGCATCCCTTCCTTTCCAGGAATGGTCCTTTCTGAACAGGATAATTCACTTAGAGTTTAAAGAGCAAAGTTATAAGTAGAGAGGAGTCAAAGATTATAGGTGCCTAGCCTGAAAGTCAAGAGAACAAGGAGAGCACATCCTAACTGAGGGGACAGAGGTGGGATTCACAGCCTGTTTTTACATAAGACCCACTTTAAAAAAGAAAAGGAAATGGCGACTAAATGCAATTTATGATCCTGAACTGGATTCCTAAATCAGGGGTGGGGTGACTGCTAAAAAGAACATTTATTAGGATAGTTAGTATAATGAGAATAAGTTCTTTTTTACATGTTAGAAAATACTAGGGAAGCGGCTGTGGCTCAATCAGTGGGGCTCCCGTTTGCCATATGGGAGGCCCCGGGTTCGGTTCCCGGGGCCTCCTGGTGGGGGCGGGCCCGCCCGCACGGCGTGGTTGGCTGACCCAGCGAGCACAAGCAGCAAGGGGGGAATAAATGAATAAATAAATAAAATCTTTAAAAAAAAAAGAAAATACTACTGTACCAATGTTAAATTTCCCAAATTTGATAATCATACTGTGGTTATCTACAAGTTATTCTAAGGAAATATATACTAAGGTATTTAGGGGCAAAGGTGCATGATGTCTACCATTAACCCAAATGGTTCAGGGAGAAAAAACTGTGTATATATTATGTATGTATGTGTGTATATGGATGAAAAGGATGGATGGATGGATGGATGGATGGATGGATGGATGGATGGATGGATGGAGAGAGAGAAAGAGAGAGAGAGAGAAAGAATATGACAGAGCAAATGTTAACAATTAGTGAATCTGGGTGAAGGTATACAGGAATTCCTTCTACTAGTCTTGCAACCCTTCTGTTAAGTATGAAATTATTTCTAAATAAAATGTTTTAAAAAAAGAAAAGGAAAAAATGATACTCCTATGTTTAGAATGGATATGGAAGAGGAATGAATGGTGAGGAGACAAAGAATCGTTGACACAGTAATCTGAGCCTATTCTTTGCCAGTAAATCACTTTGTTGTCCTGAAGTAACTTGTACACCCATTATCAGCAATAGTTAATATCTGAGTGTCACTGCCGCCAGAACCAGGAGACCTGAAAGTCATCTAGCCTACCTAGAATCCTCATCACAGCATCCCCCTCACAGTGATTATATACTTCCTGCTAGAAAACCTCTAATAATGGTCTTGAAGCAATAAAGAAGTCTCATGCAAACAAGTACTCCTTTTGGAACAAGCTATTAGTTCAGGGTAGAGTGTAACTGGCTATAATATCAAAGTCACAGTCACTGGCTGTCTGCTCTTCCTGGCCTCTAAGGACCCTGCACCTCACACAGCAAGGAGCTGCGGCTTGTCTGGGAATGGGACTGGACACCGCCTCTATAAGACAACCCACAAGAGTGTTTCTCAGATGATTCGTTCTGAGCCCCAAGAATTTATTATGACTAATATTACTGAGGAAAGGGTATTGAATGCCCATTCTCTTTCAGTAGTCTGGCCTCCACTAGCCCTCTAAATGGGAGCAAATTAATAGTTCCATTCTCCTTACATTTGTTCACATTGTTCCCTTCCCCTCAACTGCTCTCCCTCCCTATCAACTATACCTGTCAATTAGACCCACCTATCAAGGAGCAGTGCAAAACCACAGCTGACATTTCTGGCCCTCGCTTCTGTGCTCCCATAGCATGTTCTCTGTACTTGCTTGAGAGCATTTATCCCATGTGGCCTCCCAAAGTCCTTGAATCCAGAGCCATATCTCATTACCTCAGGTTCCTCCACAGAGTCTTCTACCTTGCTTTTATACTACAGAGTAGACATGCTCAAATATATGCAAATCCTTCTCTAAAAATGCCCAGGCAGGCTGTCTGCTCTTACATCCTGCCACTTGCTGACCTCACCCTGTTTACTTAGTGCATAGTATAGTCACAAATTCAACTTCCTCAATTAAATAAAATACGCTTTAAGCATTGGAGCTATCTACAACTGATTTACCCTTTACATTATATTCCATTAAGGTTTTTCATACTTTTAATAGGGCAAATGAAACAACATCAGGTGGCTGATTTTTTCCCCCAAACTGACCTCCCCTTTTAAATGACTTAATTTGTTTTAAAAGAGGTACTGCCTTCAAGGAACTTCTTTAAAAGGAAAACAAAAGGAGCAAGACTGGGACTTATTAAAAGTAGCAAACACTCTCCTATTCAAAGCATTGCTGTTCCTTTATATTTTTCTGTACTTTCCCATTTCTTAAATAATGAACATAAATCACATTTAGCCAGGAAAATGAAATCTGAAGAAAGTATTGGGTAGAGTTTGGAAATACTTTCATCAAAACAATTTTAAACTGAACAGTCTGCAATAAAAGAAGCAACTTTTAATTGCCTGAAAAAACCCAGCCATGCTGCATGACTCATTCCCAGTCAGACAGTACATGTACTCATTCGGAGAACGGTCCCAATGCCAAATGTTCAGAGCATTTGTAGGAAGCCCCCTTTTAAGCCACATTATTTACTTACCAACTTTGAACCAATCCCACTGAAGGCCGGTTAAGCAAGTTATCTGGCAGAAGATTTACTTCTCTCATTGTGTTAGCCAGTCGCACAGGAAGCTCCTTTCGTAGAAACATATACGATGTTTTCTCGCATGCATTATCTCTCCCTATTAAGAGATGAAAAATGTTCTGTGATTTTACAATCTAACACATGGATTAATGAGATGCTCTAATGGCAGCAAAGTTACTGGTTAGGGAGAGAAAAATAATCCTGCAGTCTCTAAATTTTTACCCTCTGAAATAACAAGTTTAAGAAAAATAATTTAATTAGAACTGAAAAAGAACATTTATTCCAAGAGGCAACATTGAAAGCCCCTTTTTTTTAATTAAAAAAAAAAAAAAAACACAAATACATTCCTAATGATACCAGCGGAACATAAAAGTGACCTAGGATTTAATCTGAATTTGTTTTCAAATAAACACTGTGGGGGAACTGCCAAGTATAAAAGTACTAGTACATGTAAATCCACTCCTGTTCCTAGGGGTTCCCCGAAGGCAACAGATCCATTCATTCCACACAAATTCACCCACTTTGTGCCAACTGTTTCCTAAGATTTTCTTCCAATGTGTTTCTTCAAGGACCACAGCTCTACCACTCTGGGAAGTAGCCACAGACCATCTGACTCCAAGGGAGGGGTCTGACAGAGACACAGGACGTGGATGTATCAGAAAAACCAGCTCATGGGAACACTCAGAAGCGGAGAGATCTACTCTTGAGGAGGAAATCAGGGAGTCTTCTGGAAGTTGCCCTGAGCTGGTTGTGCATAAAGTTTACATAAACAGGACACAGTGAGAGAAAAGGTACTAGGCCACCTGGAAGGGGAAACCCACGCCCCTTCCTTTGCTACCATGTGGCCAGAGTAGTTCTAGGATTGGTCTCTCCCCCAACTCCCAGCCCAGCTGTAAGCCTGATGATGGTTGGGGGATGAGGGACATGAAAGAAAGGACATAAGCTTTGGGGACAGAATTGTGTTCCGGTCCCATCTTCTCCATTTTGAGGCCCTGAAACTTTTGGTAAGCTTCTTAACCTCTGAGTCTCCGTTGCCTTATCTGTAAAGTGGGAATGAAACTTTAAATAAAATGTGAAAACCTACGTGGAGACCGACACAGAGTATTGTTCAATAAATGTTAGTTCTTCTGCCCTCAGTGATACTTATGGGTCCATCCCATCTCCCTCACACTTAAAAGACCTTTCTGGTGCTCCATAGTCCCTGGAGGTTGTTCTCAAATGGAAACATGGGCTCAGAAAGGGGGAAGTGGAGCTCATCTAACAATTTTCTCCTCCACACTCTCCTTATTCTTCCACATGTGATAAAGGCAACAAATCAGAGATTCAGAAATAAGTAAGATTTTCTAACACTTGCAGCCAAGTTCTGGTTTATTCCTTTCCTCTCTCCCCTGAACAAGACTTGAAATAAAGGAATTCACTCTTAAAAGGCATCTGTAGAACCTTTCTTCACCACTGGTCCCTGTCTCCCCGTCTCCATTTTAAAAAAGTTAGACTAAAGATTAAAGTCTTAAACAATCCATAGCTCATTTCCTTCATTCTAAGTGAGTATACTGAAGGCCTTCAGTAAATCTTTAACTAATTGATGATTCTGTCTTTGACTCTTAGCACTTTTATATGATGAATACTTTAATCAACAGAATACCCATTCCAAATAAGGGGAGGTAGAATACCCCAGCAAAGACCTTTCAGCCTCTGCTCTAGACACACTCATTTGGCCGTAGACTACTAACATTTAAAATAACGGTGTTTATTTTGCTTCAGATAATACATACTATGCCTAAAAAGTGCTATATACAAATTTTTACAGATGAGATCATTTTAAATGCACTAAAACTGCTGATATTTTAAAAGAATCTCATAGCGAATCTCATGATAAAATGAAGGACCTATTATCTAATTTAAAATGTAAATCTAGATTTTCACATACCAGGAGAAATACTTTGCATCCTAGTTAAATATAATTTTTTTAAAAGCACAAAAGAAATGCTAAGGTTCTCACTGTGGAAGAAGGGAGTCATGGAATGGGGAAGAAGAGGAAGAACCCTGTGGTACTGAATAGGAACTAGGAGTACCAGTATGAACTCCTGATTTTAAAAATTTATCTGAGTTTTTCAGGCAGTGAAAGTTTACCTGGGGAAGCGGCTGTGGCTCAATCAGTAGGGCTCCCGTTTACCATATGGGAGGCCCCGGGTTCGGTTCCCAGGGCCTCCTGGTGAAGGCAAGCCCGCCCGCACGGCGTGGTTAGCTGACCCAGCGAGCACAAGCAGCAAGGGGGGGAGAAATGAATAAATAAATAAAATCTTTAAAAAAAAAAAAAAAAAGAAAGTTTACCTGTTTACATTTGCAAGTCAACGGCACATCAGAAGCAGCACACTAGAAGCCCCTGGGGATAGGGTGAAGAGGGAGAACCATGAGGAGTAACAGTTGGCTTGCAGGGACCAGATGGCAAGTGTCAGGTCCACCCTCTCTTCTCTGAAACCCAAAGGGCTAGATGGTTTCAGAACTTGATGATTTTTGTATTTTAGGAAGGTAAAAAGGTATATATATACCATACATTGTATATAATATGATATATTATAGAGATATAGTATATCAGCAGTAAATATATGAATATTTACAATGAGTGAGATAAAGACTAGCCTCAAGTCAGTTCAGGTCAGGTTTTGCCATACAATGAGTTTTGGTACCAACCTTATGAAAAATCATTCAATATTTAGAGCTTTCTGGACGTCAGAATTCAGGTAAAGGTTTGTGGTTCTGTAGGACAGTAATGACAAGGTCTAGTGCCAGAATAAAGACACACTTAGGTTTGAATCTTGACTCAAGCACTTACAAGCTTTATGAACTTGGGCACTTTTTTTTTTTTTTTTAACACTTCTAAGTCTCAGTGTAACATCTATAAAATAACAATAATAATAGTACCTATTTCATAAAGATTGTCCTGAGGATTAAAACGTGCTTAACATTTAACAGTGACAAGTTCTTAAAACTTAGAAGGGCTCGTTAAATAGCTATCCCTAATAATGAAGACAGTGACAAAGCAGAACAGTCTGAGACCATGTGGTACTAGATGAAATGGTCTGATGTTGGTAAGCCCTGAGAGCACGACTGCATCCTAGCTCAGTGCTGTCATCTGTGCTCATGTGATGATTCTACACAATTAAAAAAGGATTAAAGTATGTTCTGTGTTCCTCCACTCACTATTTTTAAGTAAAAAGTCATCTTGACGCTTATATTGGTAAACTCTGCACCATCTGGAAAACGCAACTACTAGACATGATTTCAGATAGCCAAGGCCAATTTTAGGAAGCATTTTATTCTAGCCTTCTTAGAGTAGCAGCCTTTTAAAACTAGTGTAAAAAACTATTTTATCTGTCTCCATATCCCCATGGTACACATTACAGTGCCTCACATATGGTAGCTTCTCAATTATTCATTGGAAGAAGAGATAATGCTTTCAGAAGTTTGTATTTTTTAAAAAAGAGTAGCTGGAAAATCTCTCTTTTTTTTTTGGTCTCCTACATTCTAATTTCGCTTTTGGGGCAAATTCTTTGTACTCAGATACCTTAATTATATACCAGCTTAAAAGGGGAATAAGCCTCTTTTAGTTAATTAGTGAACCTAAAAATAAATACAAAAGGCCTGATTTTTTAAAAACCTTTCTATGGCTTTCCTCATTTCTTACAAGTTGAAAAAATTTTACCCTATGCACTAATGTTGGATATTCAGTTTAAATCAAAAGGGCTTTATGTACTACTTTAGCTCAGATTCTAACATTTCTAAAGTAAATTTACCAAAAAAACCTCTTTTGGTTTTAATGGAATGTTCTCTCAAAAGGGTTCTGGTTTTATAAGTCTTTTGGCATACTGAGTATTTTCCAGGTATATTTTCCAGTTATTTCACGTCTTTTTTTTTCAAACACTTACTTGGCTTCTATGCATTCCTTAACTTTTATTTTCTATTTTTATTCTGCATTTCTCTACTCTACCTTATTCAAATTTACAACCAGTTTTTTCTTGAGTATCAGTTCAGAACATGACAAAGAGGGAACAGGTAAGGGGGCTTGGAAAATACTGACTTAATGAATGCAAATAAGTCACTGACTTAAATATACTCATGTATTTCTTCAATTTTTCTTCCTTATTTAATAACTCATTATTCTCTTCTGTTTTCTGTTTGTTTTATACTTTACCCTTTCACAGGAAAGTTGAAGACAATTACTACATTTGTAAAAGGTATGATTTGCTTTGTCTAAAAGACAGAGGATGTCCCCAAGACATAGGATGATAAACACAGAAATACAAATGACTTTCAATTTAATGCAGCCCTCCCTACGGTGAGACTATGAGATGGCCACCGATAAGAAGCATTTGTCTAACCTTCTGGGAACAAGAGTACATAGATTTGTGATTCTTTATACCTAGTTTCCATGGTGACCCGTATTTCTTTAATCCTCTTTTTGGCTAATTTACAGGAAGCAGAAAAAAATTATTATTTCTTCAGTTAATGACGTCACCTGTTAACAAGTATCTTATAATTAAAGCAGAGGGTCGAGGACATATTTTGTACTCTTTCCATCCATAAAGACAATGCCCCCTAAAATGTCAAATCATCTTTGTGGGATTACTTGAAGGCTATCTTTGTCCACACCTTACAGCATTAGCACTTGTGGGGAGGGGGTCATTAGGGGGTGGTAATAATGGGATCAAGGAATGGAAAAGGAGAACAATAAATGGAAAAATTACTAGCAAGGCACCCAAAGCCAAAAGAATAATCAGCTCATTCTAATAATGCTGTTTTCTAAATACTGTCAATGTTTACATTTGCAATGCATTTTCCCCATTAATCATGTTAGATGGGCAAAATACTAAAACTGAGAAAAAATTTTAGGGATAGCACTTTGACTTTGTTCCTCCAGTTATATTTATAAAATTTCAATCTTTTGAAAACATTGAATTTTAGAATCATAAGTAATTAATTCTTGGCTTTGCCAGGACTAAACAATGACTAATTGAATAGTCCTTCAAAAGAAACAACCTGAAGTTTGAACATGGAGCTGCCAAATCATTGTGAATGTCCTTTAAAAGAATCCCTTATTTTTCTAGTTTTATTAATACTTTCAAAATGTTTTACTTCATGTCCAGAAGTAGTATTTCACTGCCTGAAAAGTTTGACAGTTTTCTTTACTATGGGAAAACTTACTACTAAATTTAAAAAGAGATCAAAATAGGAGTAGATTTTGGGTCCGCCAAACTTTGGGCTGCCTCTCTACTCTAAACCAGACCATGATTTGGTTATTATAATAGAAAGCCAGAAATGTGAGCCAAAGAGCCAAAGACTGGGGATTTCACATACACTTTATTCCCTATCAAATTCAATGTCCCAATAAGATCCAGATGTCACACTATTTCTTCTAGCCCAATGCCTATATTATTATGCTCACAGATGCTCTGGGTAAGGAATTCAGAAAGGACACAGGAGGGATGGCTTGTCTGGGACCTCAGCTGGGAAAATTTGAAGGCTGGGGGTGGGGGGCAGTGACTAGAATGGGGCTAGAATCATCTGAAGGCTCCTTCACTCACATGTTAGACACTTAGGCCTGGATTACTCGACAAGCAGGACTGCCTACCGGAGCACCTTTGGGCGGCCTTCGCCATGGGCTTGGCTTCCTCACAGCATGGCAGCCTCCGGCAAGGTGGAGTCTTACATGGTTTTGGTAATCAACGTAGAAGCTGAGTGGCCTTTTATGACCTAGCCTCAGAAGTCATACAGCTAGCCCACTTCTGCCACACTCAATTGGTATAAGCAGCCCCAGTCTGCAGAGACTCAAGGGGAAGGAAATTAGACTCCCCGTCTTGATGGAGAAGGGGCAAGGTCACACTGTAGAAAAGTATTGTTATGCCCATCTTTGGTAAATATAATCTCCTGTGAAATGCTAATAACAAGTTGATTTGTTTCTCAACTTATATCTTAAAGCACTCTTCTGTTCCTCTGGGGTCATTCTTTGTCCATTTATTTATTTTAGTCTTTCTCTTTCTCTTTCTCGATGCAGACTTTCCTCACATGTCTGGTGATCCTTGGTTGGTCAGTCATGTTTGAAAGTAAGACTGACTGCGAGCTCTGTGGGGTTTCAGGAGGAGAGAGATCCCCAGATACCTGCTTGTAAGGAATTTTTTCTGTGGGGTCCTAACACCACACCAGCTTCCCTGATTCTCCTTAAATATTTCATTCAGTGTATTTAGAAAAGAACCTTTTTGTCTAAAGATAACTGCCTGTCTACTAAAGTTCTGATGATCAGGGTGGAGGGTGACCCTTCAGGTTGCAGATTTCCAGGTAATTTTTTTGTTTTCACACAGCCAACCCTATCTGTCACTCCTGCCCTCTATCCACCATACTGCAGTACTGAGGCGCAAGCCCTCTTAGACTCTGCTGTACATGACAGCAGCATTCTTGGTCACAGTGCCTCCTGAGTATGTTCTAGCCCTGTGCTGTCCAATACAGGAGCCATTAGGGGAAAATCCGAATATTTGATTTTATAATTATACCTGTGACAAATTCCCCAAGGCAAGCTGTACCACGGTTAGTAGGAGAATGCTCTTAGGCTTAGTACATCCATAGCTATCTAGGGGTAAAGAGTCATGATGTCTGCAACTTATTCTCAAATGGTTCAGTAAAAAACAAGTGGGAGAGTGAAAAAGGCGGAGAGTAAGAGAGAAAGGAAGGGAGGGAGGAATGGAGATAGAACGAGCGAAGGATGAGGGGAGAGAGAAGGCAAGTATGGCAAAGTAAAAGGTGAATCTAGGTACATGGTATACATTGGTGCTCAGTGTATATTTCTGTAACTTCTCTTAAGCCAAAGCAAGTTGCAAATGGATTTCACGGTAGGCCCAGAGTGCTCTCTGCTTGGGCAACCTCTCTGCTGCTACCCCAATTACTGAGTTCTATGTCCGGGATTCCTCAGCACAACATCTGGCATATTGTAGGTTGTGAATAAATATTTTCTGATTTGAAGTGAAAATTAAAATATCTAGTAAATTTAAATATAAACTTACACTAGCAAATAAAACACAAGGGTTCAAGATAACATCTGCTGGTAAAGATAAATTCCTCTTTTCATTCTACATCTTTGGGTAAGGATATTCAAATCCTTAAACTTGGGGAAGAGCCAAAAGTTAGGTAGAAAGGAGAAAATAAAGTGGCAGTAGCAGTCAACACGGTGTGCCAGAAAGAACATCTTCAGAACTTACATCATAAATAGAGCTTTGAGGGAAGCGGCTGTGGTTCAATCAGTAGGGCTCCCGTTTACCATATGGGAGGCCCCGGGTTCGGTTCCCGGGGCCTCCTGGTGAAGGCAAGCCCGCCCGCACGGCGTGGTTAGCTGACCCAGCGAGCACAAGCAGCAGCCGGACCATGTTCATAACAATCGTTGCCTAAGTCACCATGCAGATCCATATCGACCTAATTCCAGGGGGTGCTTAGGATCTAATCCTAATGGTAGACTGGTGAGAAACAGGATGCCTTGTTGTCATGGAAGCAGGAATAGTTAAATAAAGGTCACGCTGCACCAATCTTCAAGGTTGAGGCAAAATGTTTAGTTAGCCATTAAAGTGAATGGAGTTCAAAGCCAGTCATGCTCAAAAAGCACAAATAAGCTGAAAGTGCTATGTTTCTTGAAAAATGATCAGTTTATATGGCTGAGACCTTCAGCCAATAAACTTTAAGCTAATTAACATTCAAGGATAAGAGCTCCCTACCCAGCTTTTCTTCTTAGCAGAAAGCGGATTTCATCCAGGAAATGGTGTCTCACTAACTTTTCATTATAAAAGCATAACCAAGATTTACTGGGCACCTAATATGTGCCATGCATTGTGCTGAACTTTCACAGTTTCATCATTGCAAGAACCCTATGATCGGATGCTATCATCCCTATTTTACAGATATGGACACTGAAGAGTGGTGGGCTTAAGTACCAGAAGTTAAGACTTGAGCACCAGCCTGTACTGCTTCTCATATTCCAAGGGACAACAGGCAGACTAACATGGGGTGGTCCTAATATTTCACTCGGTAGTCATCCAAGAATAAGATTTTCTTTTACCATCTCCAAGTTAGATAAGCTCTAGACATAAAGGACTACCCTTATTTCGATGTACGTAAATGGAATGGGTATAAAACTGATAGTTATGAAATTATAAGATTGGACTATGTTTGCTATGAAGAGTTGTATTAGGGGCAATGGTATATTATGTTGAACTGAAAAGAGCATAGGTTTTACTTTTTTTTTTTTTTTTAAGATTTATTTATTCCCCCACCCCACCCCCCTGGTGTTTTTGCTATCAGTGGGTGAGCTGTGTCCATTCGTTGTGTGTTCTTTTGTGTCTGCCTTTCTTCTCTCTCTCTCTCTTTTTTTTTTTTTTTTTTTTTTTTTGGCCTGTCTTCTCTTTAGGCGGCACCAGGAACCGATCCTGGGACCTTCTGGAATGGGAGAGAGGTGCTCAATCTTTTGTGCCACCTCAGCTCCCTGGTCTGCTGTGTCTCTTATTGTCTCTCCTCTGTGTCTCTTTTTGTTGTGTCACCTTGTTGCGCCAGCTCTCCGCGCAGGCCAGCACTCCGCATAGGCTAGCTTGCTTTCACCTGGAGGCCCTGGGAATCGAACCATGGACTTCCTATATGACAGACGGGAGTCCAATTGCTTGAGCCACATCCGCTTCCCAAGAGCATAGGTTTTAGAGCTCAATCTACCTGAATTTTAACCATGGTTTTGCCCCTAACTTTGCTTAGGCAAGATACTTAAACTTTAATCTAAGCTTCAGCTTCTTCATCCAAGAAATGGAAGCATCTACTTCACCTGGCTGTTTTAAGAATTACAGCTAAATCTTTCTACTACTCTGCCTGGCAGAAGTGGTATGAAAATGTAAGTTCCCTTCACCTCCAAGGAAGAATAGTTTCTGGTTCACTTTGGAAGAGGCAACCAAGATGTTAGGTCAACAACTAGCTGCTGGTTTGGGCAGTCTCTTCACTACTCAGGTCCTCTACTTTCTCTTGTGTAAAATTGGGGAGGCTGGACAGGTGATTTCTAAGCTCAAGTTTCCACTAAATGAATCTAAAAGGATAAGGTTTTAGGTTGTGTCTCTAAACTTCAGTTATGCATCCTACACCAATCTTGCCTAATAATGTAGATTCTGGGATAATTCTGAAGAGTCCTGCTAGGAGTAAAGAGCCAAGGAAAAAACCATACACATTTACATTTGTTCTTCTATTTCTATTCTCTATCCAGAACGTCTCTGAAGACACTTTGCAAAAAGGACAATTGGGTTAACACCTCATGTGTGCTCAGAAACCACCTTAAAGAAACCTCATCACAAAACCTTTAAGGGAGAAGTAGGGACAGCAGGAAAGCAGGCCACAAACTCACGGGATTCATAAATTTTGGCCAGCATATATACCTTTATGCATTTGTCCCAGCTTCTCATTTCTCCTCAAAGGTAACAAATATATCTTGGCCATTTCCTGGGGCTCTTCGGTTTCTGCTTCATTCCAAACCCAAAACGTTCAACCAATGTTGAGGGACTCCTAAACTATTGTTACCTTCAGCATTTCACAGACTTTATCCCCTAAAGTGGTTCCTCTCTCTTGGGCTTGGGCAACAATTTTGCCTGATCAAACACTGTGGTTCTTAACTCTGGAAGCACATTACAATCACCCAGATGACAAAAAAAAATACCATCCACCGCAGAGATGAATTCAACTTGTTTACATGAGGTGCAGCCATCACTCATTCTAGGAGTTCTCCAGATGATGCTCATCTCATGAGCAGAGAACCACTAACTAACATCTAATCATAGAAAATTCAATGGGAAAAAAAAATCAAAGTACTCCTCAGGCTCAGACTGTGGTTATTAAACACACAAAACCTTTCTATTTACCCATCTATTTTTAGACTCTATTTTCTCATTTGAGCTTTGTTCCAGCCTGAGAAAACTGGCCACAGACATCGTCATAGTCTTTATGAGACTTTTTTAGCATTATCAACTACTTTTTTCCCCTTTCTTAGATGCTCCTAAACAGGGAAGATAAAAACTGCTGAACAAATTCATGAAGGAAATGACTATTTCAGGATGTGGTAACTCTTGACAAGCAATGACAGTGCACTTGCCGATCCTTGCCTCTAGTTTGTTTTGTTTACACACTATACCCAATCCCTTACCTATTTTCTCACCTATAGAGTGGGGTTCTAAGAAGACCCAAGTGGTCAGAGACCTGGTCCTACCGCCTACTATATGTGTGAGTAATTTCCTTACCTGCTCTAAATCTCAGTTTCCTAATTTGTAAAGTGGACAGACTGTTGTGACAAACGATGCCATATCTTATACCAAGTGCAGGTAAGTACTCAGGAAATAGCTAGCTAAATTGACCAAATCTTTTTCAGTTTCCACATAGAGTCCATTTTAATTTCTTTCCTGAACAGCTTTACTAAAGCCAAGCTCAGGTAAAAGAAGCTGGAATATGACTTCGCAGGCCAGAGATGAGATGGCGGAGAATGCACAAAGAGCATGAAGCACAAGAAGCAGTGCCCCTGTGTAAAAGGGGCAGTTTCTAGAGAATGGGAGATTCACTGAGAGCCAAGTAGCTTCCTTTAAGAGGAGTTTGTTACCAAAAAAAGTGCCCACTTGAGCACATTATATGACCACTATAGGAACTGTGATATAGCAATTACCACTTTGCTTTCTATTTAATCTCAGAATCTGGAGGAGAAATTAACCAAATTTATACCAAGTCCAAAGTCAGGTATTAATAAATATCTGCTACCAAGCTTAAGGAAACCGTGTTCTCTACTGGGAGAGATCTGAGAAAAGGTTCAGATAGAAGCCTGAAAATGCTCTGGTCTATGAAAATGTCACAATTGTTGGAAAAATATATGTATATTACAAATTTCAAAGGGCGCTAATGTTTTCTGGCCAACGACACATGGGAAATTATCTCATTTCATGGTTTGGGAAAATAGAGCTCTGTTCAACAACTGATTCTCAATAGTGAAAATATTATAAACTGCCCTCCATGCCCTGGTAAGAAAGAAAGCAACCCTGGTACAACTCAAACAGTTGACTGGAATCACAGATCAAGTCTAAGAATGAAAATACAATCATGACTGCTTGGGTGAGGCTTACAGAAATAATATACCACCGAGTAAGAACCTGAATGTTTTATTGAGGGAATATAAATATTGACCCATGTAAACTTAATAGTTTGCTGTAAATTTTTGTGCCATTCATTTATGGCAGAAGGTATAATCTCAGAGTAAAGATGAGACACTGACTAGGAATGGGATTATCCTTGAGAGATATGAAGGAGACCCGTCATGGATCACCATCAAACCCAGCTCCGCTATGAAGGGAAGTATGGAGGTAAACTAGTTCTCCCTGCCATAAAAGTGAAATTGGCTAACAGAAGATGCTGCAACCTACGATCTGACAGTTTCTAGTTTACATGACAAAGGTAGAAAGCCTCCAAACACTGGTAACTCATGCACAGTCCCCTTAGCACATTTTATAGAAGTTGACTAATTTATCAAGAAGTGGGCAAAAAAAGCAAAATTTAAAAATTTTACAGTAATAAGGAACTGTCCTCACCAAATTTCAACATAAATTACAAGGCAAAAGTTAACAAAGGGCATTCAATTAAAATAAGAGCTGTCTTACTGAATAGAATTCACAAACATAAACTATTCTGTGAACATAATGCATGATAAAACAAACAGTAATATTAAGAGGTTTTAACGCTTGCACAATGGGACAGCAAAATAGCAATAAATCCCAGATAGATTTAATTACAACTTACAAACTCTGCTATAGGTGATAAATCTAAGATAAAAGACAGCACTGCAAATGACCTAGGTGATAATATATAAAAGCTCAGATTGTACGTTAAATAAAAGGGAAACCAATGTACTTTATTAACATATGTAAATACATGGGCAGAAAGTGGAAGGGCTGTCACAAAAGCTGGATAGTAGAATTATAGGTGATATTCCTTCCAGATGTCTTGAATTTCATAGTTTGATAATTACTTTACTAAAGAAGGGAACAAAGAGGGGAAACAGTATCACACAGCACAATAGCTTAATATGCAAAATATACACAAAGAATTCGTTCAAATGATTAAACACCAGATTCCAGTCACTAAATGGTCAAAGGCACTTTACACCCAACAAAATGCAGAGAATAAATCCACACAGGGAAAAAAAAAAAAACTTTTAGCTTCTGTGTTACCTATTATACAATTAAAATCATTAAACTTCATTTTGACAGAGCCATGGAGAAACTGGTGCGCTTACTTTGCTGATAGCCCTGTAAATTAAAGCTAGAAAGCCCTCCAAAGCCTTTCACATGGTGATTCCACTCAGGGGCCTATACTCCACAGGTAAACCACCAAGTACCTGGGAAAGTCTTAGCTATTCCCAAAGTAACATTACAGAGAGCCGAGGTTTGGTGTTACTAGCACACAGGAGAAACAGAGCTTTTATCACGTACCTGCAAATTAAGAGCAGTCACTGATCAATTCTTTAAACAGGGAACTAAATTATCTCGGACCAGGGGTCAGCAAACTTTCTGTAAACTGCCAGATGGTGAATATTTTAGGCTTTGCAGGCCACACAATCTCTGTGGCAACCACTTGTCCCTGCTGTTGTGGAGAGCCAGAGGCCACAGACAATATGTAACCAAAGGGGCATGGCTGTGTTCCAATAAAGTAAAACAGGTGGCCAGCCCTCTGTAGAGTTCCATGGTATTGAAATCAGATGATCACAGAAGTAAAATAATTGAACGTCCATACAATAAAAGGAAAATGAGAAGCCGTGGTATTTTCTGACTCCCTACCCAGTAACAACACCAAGGTTTCCCAAATCTTGCCAGTCTGTTCAATCTTCCAAAAACTTAATGGGAGAAAACCACCCAGCCATCAATAGATAAGTGTGGTTGCATCTCCCCTTCAAAAGCACACAAAACACATGGAAGGGCTGCAACGACAATGAAGCAGAAGCTACACCTTTAGTGCCTCAGAGCAGCCCCAGGGCCTGATAAATCAGGTTATGTTGAAATCCAGCCCAATCAAATCTTAAAGGCCCAAAAGACTAATTTAATTCTTTCTTTAAATTTCAATATTGATCAAGATGTAGCAAGCCAAATTATTTATCATTACCTAAATTGTTCTTTTTTTCCCCCTTTAATTCTGAATATTTGGCTGTTAGTCTGCAAACGTGTTAGTCTAATTCTTGGCACCACTGTACAGTAGACAAACCGCACTGCTTACTAAAGGAAAGGTGTGTCATGTATATATATAAAGGTACAAAATAAACACTTGGAAACAGAAAGCGATTGTTTTCCCTTTTTCCCTAACATGGTTTAAAGAAACCTTTTCATCTTCTCCAGGAACAAGATCATCGTTCTCCCCATTGGTAATCAGGCTTCAGGTAGCAAAACGACTGAACAAAAATGAGACTTTGCGAAGAGCAGTTATTTGGAACCAAAGTCAACTTCTCAATGGGTACTGGAAACTTAAGATACTTTCTAAAGGAAAACAGAAGGCAGCTGGGCCCTTAAACCTCAAGAATAGTAAAAACAGAGAAAGTGGCTGCTGCCTTTTAATAGCTAAAAGCTCCAAGGTTCACAGATAGAGCTTGTGTGATTATAGGAAAAATCAAAACACAAGGGTCTGTGTAAAAGGCGGCATGGGTGTCAGACAACCTGCTTACTGGTGAGTTTATTTGGGAGACGCTATATTTAAATGTGGGGACATAATGGAAGTTTAGACTTCTTTAACAACTGACTGAATTGCCATAATGTCTAATAACCTTTACATCGGGTCAGGCATACCATCAGCCATCAACATTTACTGAGTCCCCACTCCATGCAGAGAGCATCAAACTAAGCTGAGGAAGCTGTGGGAGGTTTCAAAGAAGAGGTAAGCACTGACCTCTGGAAAGAGACAATTTGGAACAAAATAAAATGAGGCAGAGCCAAATACCTTAATACAACTGCAGCTATGCAAAGGCAAGTGCAAAGTAACTGGAAAATAAAACAAATGGGAAGTCAAGTCTGCAGGGAGGGAATAAAAGTGGTTAATGAAGGAGCCAGAATTGGAGAGGGTGAGACTGAAAGATGAAAATCAAGGCCAAATGAAAATATGAATAATTTCCTATCAATTCATTCAACATTTAGAAGATTCTATCTTTATCTAATAACACTCCAAATTCTCCCTTATATCACTACGAAAACTTTCAATTCATAGCAACTACTCAAGAGAAAGAACTCAAAAATTCTACAAAAAAAAATACAAGGAGCTACCAGAACATTAACTCTATTCAAGGACAATAAATTGGTTTTTTAAAAAAAGAATAATAGGTCTACAGAAAAAAATGGAGCAAGACATGTAAAAGTTATATTAAGAAATAAAAAAGAATCAACAAATATTTATTCTGAACATGGAAAGGTGATGCTTTCATTGCCCCTAGTAAGGAATTAATGTATACACTATTTAAAGCTGCACATTCCAATAGAAATATAATGCAAGCCACATAAGTAATGTTTAAAAATTTAGCAGCCAAATGAACATGAAAAAGAAACAGGTGAAATTAATTTGATATTTTATTTAACCCAACACATCCAAAATGCTATCATTTCAGCATGTAATCAATATAAAAAAGTATTAAGATATTTTACTTTTATTGTACTGTCTTCCAAATCCAGTGTGCATTTTATACTTACAGCACGTCTCCATTTGGAAGCTAAATCTCCATCAGAAATAATTGATGTAATTAGATTTCATAAGACTTACAGTTGATAAGGTAGATTCACATACCCACATTGTTCTAAACATACTTAGAATTGTTCCAATGAACTGAACCGAGTATTGGTTTTAAATCTAAATCAAATCAATTCATTTCTGCAGTCACACTAGCCACATTTCAAGTGCTCAATAGGCACATGCGACTAAGCAGCAACCATACTGGACAAAGAAAGTCTAAAGAAAAGTAATAATGATAAAGATAACCACTGGAACAAAAAATTCAAACCTAATTATTAAAAGAAATATAAAAACAAAGAAAATATACAATATGGTAGAAAATTTTAAGGTATTAAAAACAAAAATAAAATGACAGATGCTTATTACAGACAATGGCAGATCTGTCAATATCAATAAATATAAATAGGCTCAACTTATCACATAAAAGAAAAAGACTGATTCACAAAGAGAAACCCAGTTGTTGGGGATTGAATCATGTCCCCCACAAAAGGCATGTTCAGATCCCAACCCCTGGTCCTGTGAGTGTGAAACCATTTGTAAATAGGACCTTCAAAGATGTTGTTAGTTAAGGTGCGCCCAAACTGAATGAAGGCGGGCCTTAGACAGATATGGCTTATAAGCAAAGGAAACTGGATACAGAAAGAGAAGCCATGGGGAAGCAGTCAGAAGCTGGAAGTCAACAGAACAGGGAAGAGAAAGGAGAAGATGCCATTATGGGCATTGCCCTGCGGCGGATAAGCCTAGGAACCCCAAATATTGCCTGCCAGCCAGAAGATAAGACCCTGGGAAGAAGCAAGCCCTCTGAAACTATGAGCCAATACATTTCTGTTGTCAAGCTGCTAAAACAAATGGTATTTGTTCTAGCAGCTCAGAAACCAATACACTAACTTTATACTATATTTGCAGACATACTTAAAGTAAATTGATTTAGAAAGACTGAAAAAGGATGGCAATGCTACAGTAGCAAATGCAAAGAAGAAAACAGGGATCTAGATCTTAATATTAAATAAGGGTTGAACCCAGGCCAAAAAGCATTAAACAAGCAAACAAGTGACACTCTATAATGCTAAGGGGTGTCAAGTGGATTAAAAAAAAGTAATGGTATCGAAAATCTAAAAACCAATTAATATGGTAGATCTGATATATCTAACTCTGTAACATGAGAAGAGAGCATATACCCTCTTTTGCTGCCCATGGAACATTCACAGGAAATGACCATATAGTGCACTACAAAGAATACATCAATTAAAAAATAATAATTCAAACAACATTCTCCGGTCACAACACAACAAAACTGGACATAAATAAAATCAAAATGCAGAAAACACCTACACTGGAAATTTTAAAAAAATAACTCAGTCTTCATAGAATAACAATCTGAAGATGCAGAAGAGCTGGGGGAAAAAAGATCAAATACTACACATTGGCTGCTAAAGCAGTGCTCAGCGGAATAACTGTAGCCTTAAATACTGAACTAAAAAAAAGAAGAGAAATTAAGTATCCAATTCAAAAACTTGGAGAACAAAATAAATGAGGAGTAACTAAAGAGACAATGACAATTAAAGGCAATACACGATCCTGGACAAGATCTAACAAGGGAGGAGAGAAGGCTCAAAAGGACCTTACTGGGGTATATTTAAAAAATTGGAATTTAGACAGTAAGATTTCCATCAATGTTAACGTTCTTGAACTTCATAACTGCATTTAAGGTGAATACATAGGTGAATATCCTTGTTCTTAGGAAAGATCCATGGCAGTAATAAGTATTCAAGAAGCATGATATACAACCTACACTCAAGTGTTCTGACAATGTATTGACAAATAGCTACACAGACAGATGGAGAGAAAGATGATTAGGTAGATCAAATGATATGGCAAATGTGGGAAAATGGATCTGGGTATCTGGGGGGAGAGGGGTATGTAGGAGTTCCCTATGTGGAGTTTGTATTATTTCTCTACCTGTCCTGTAGAACTTTGGAAGTATTTCAAAATTAAAAGTTTAAAAGTTTAAATAAATAAATAACCCTGTGTAGATCAAAGCGAATAAAGTAAAAGTAGACATTAATGAACTAGAAAACAAAAGTCATAAAACTAATAAACAAATCCAACCATTAAACCATCAGCTAACCTCGTCAATGGGGAGGGAGGAGCACAAATTTAAAAAAAGGGGGAAATAACCACAAAGGAAATTAAGACTGATAAGAAACTACTAACTCAGATATGCAAATTGACTTTAAAAACTCAATGATTAGGGTAATTTCCTAGAAAAATATTTCAAAACAGACTCTAGAAGAAACAGAAAATCTATACAGGCTGATACCACAGAAAAGAGAAAGCTGTCCAAGAGCAATATTCCCAAAAGGTTTCATAGGGGGATCTACCAGACCTTTAAAGAGCAGATAATTCAAAAGATTAATTGGTCTTAGCATAGGAAAAAGAAATATTTAATTTTATGAAATGACGATATTGATAAGAAAACCTAACAAAGGCTGCAGACACATCTACAATTATCACACGGTTGTCAATACAATGGACCCTGGGGTCCATCATATTATCCTCTCTACTTCTGTATATTTTTTAAATTCTCCATAAAAAAGCTAAAATAAAAAATGTCCACTGAAAGGGAGAAGAAAATTCTATCTAGCTACCATTTTTCACCTATCAAAAGTTTGACAATAGTGTTGAGAGTGGAGGCACTCTCAAACTTGTGGGAGATGATTGTGTGGGATGTGGTGGGAGGTATGGGAGGTGGGCAACATGGGAATCCCAGTGGGTTCCGTGTAATATTTTGGGTAATCTAAGCACCTCTTAAAATATATGTATATATATAAATAACATTTTTGTAAGCAATTTCACATATATGCATATATATTTATATATCATTTTGCAAATGTTTGTATGTATTGTGAGAATTTTGATTTTTACCCACAATAAAAATAAATTAAAAAAAAAAAAAAGAAACTAATTTTTGTAGTAAGCTCATGTTAATAAAATGAAGACACTTTTAAACCAAAAAAAAAAATGCCTAGTGAAAGCATAAACAGGCAACCTCTATGGAAAGCAACTCAACAAGGTTTATCAAAATCATAAATGCACATACTCTTTGATGTAGTAAAACTACATTTAGGAATTTTCTCATATATACACTTACATAGGCATGAAAATGAAAATGCACACAATAATGTACTATAGCAATGATTGTGATAGCAAAGACTGGAAACAACCTACTACCTATCAATAGGAAATTGGCTAATAAATTATAGTATGCCCAAATAGCCAAGTTCCCAGGAACAATAAAATGAAAAAGGAAATTCTGCAGGTGAAGAAATGAAAAGCTCCCTAAGGTAGTAAGTTTAAAAAGGAAGGTACAGACAAAGGTATAATAAGCTACTGTTTATGAAAAAAAAAATGCTAGTGGACAGAAATAGGAAGCAGGCTTTTTGCTCTGTGTCCTTTCGTACCTTTTGAATTTTGAACCACGTGACTAATCTCAGACCAAAATATCATTTTTAAAAATCCCACCCTTTAGCATGCACTATTAACATTATAAACTAATACTCTACTGAGAACACTTATCATTCCCTGTATGGAAGGCCATATTTCAAATAAGTATTGAGTTCAAGAAACTATTTCAGAGGGCATAGGGAAATACTGCACATTGAAGAAAGAGGGAGCGTACTCTAGATTCAAAAGATTATCAAATTAAGGACTTTCAACCCTGGTTATGCTGGTTTAGAATACCCGGGGATCTTCAAAAAATACCAATACCCTGTACCCCAGCCCAGACTGTTCACATCAGACATTCAGGGAATGGGGCCCAGGCATGAAAACCACTCATCTAAATCCTTGAAAACAGTGGTTCTCAACAGGGGGTGATTTTGCCCAAAAGGGGACATTTGGCAATGACTGCAGACATGTTTGGTTGTCACAACTAGGGAGTGGTGAGCTACTGGCATCTAGCAAGCAGAGGCCAGGGATGCTGCTAAACAACCTAAAACGCACAGGACAGTCTCCCGCAACAAAGAATTATCTGGCCCACATAACATCAATAGTGCTGAGGCCAACAAAATAAAATCACTGCTTCTGAAGTAACTTCTCAGTTTTATCCTTCACTCTAAAACAAGAGGAAAAAAACTCCTTATTTACTTAAGTGGGATACCATTAGTGTAATGAAGCTATTTCCGTGGCCATAGAAACTACAATTTATTTGTTGATATGGTTATAACAAATACTATAAACATAAAACATACTGTCTGTCTTCTTTTTTTTTGGTCCCTGTCGAGTTACTCTAGTGGAAAATTTATATCCTGTTTGTAAAGTAGCCAGGGAGAAAGCCATAAAGTTCACAAACTGGCAGCCTGTGGGTCAACGTGGTCCCTCCATCTATTTTGTTTGAGCCACAGGTCTTTTAAAACATAGTGAATTGGTGCCAATCGGCTGCAGCTGAGGAGTGGGTGCCTCTCATACACCAGAGGGTTTGCCTCAGGCCCCACCTGGCCAGCTTCACTGACTCATTTTGCTGCTCCTCACCTAGTCTTTTAAGCATTTGCGTTGGCCCTCCCCCGCAGCGTTCTATCATAAAGGGGCATACTGTCTCTTTACTCCTCTTCCTCCTCACCCTAAAAATATCCCCACGTCCATTCTCAAACTTCCACATCAGTTGCCAAAACAGAATTTCCTCTCGAGCTAGAAGAACTAAGAAAAACGGAGAGGTAGAGATGACCTTTGGAGGACAAGTTCCCTGTTTTAGTTTTCATGTCATTAAAGATAGGCTGATTGACACCTGATTCACGTCTGGGTTACAAACCAGGCTTGTGATTCCTAGCAAATTCCACTATAATTACATGGTAGCTCTTCTGTGAGCTTCCTTATAAGGAAGACACTTAAATTATGCTTCTCCCATTACCCCAGATTAGTGAATCCCGCCACCCCTCCCAAAATAGGTCAGAAGCCTTTTATGGGAAATACCCATCAAAAGATTTGGTCATTTAAAAAACAAAAAAGCTCATCCCTTTTCCTTTGAAATTACAATCATATACTCTCTGTAGCTGTAACTTTAGAGATTATGAGATACACTCAACACATTTTATTAATGAGAAAAATTAGCCCCAGTGAGATTGTCACTTGTCCCAAGGTCACACCATGAGTTAGTGGCAGAGCCAGAATTAGAACATTTGTTTCCAGATACTGATCCCATAGGTTTTCCATGATAACACTATCTCCCGCTGTGGTTTTCCTACTCAAATAACATCTTTGCCAAGACACCTATTAACATGGATAGACACTAGCTGCTACAGAAATAAATCAACCAAAAATTTGGCCAAGCTATTAGAGCTATCACTTCAACTTTGAGGGTGGAAGGCAGGAATCGGGAGTTTCTGGGTTCCTTTTGTTGTCAAATAACCTGTCTCAGTTTACCCTAATGAAAAGTTGGTACCTTCAGAATCTTCTCCAAAACCATAAATTAGAGATGGAAAGCATGCCTATTTATAGCAACTGCACATTTTCTTTCTAAACTCTGAAGCCAGGAGCTGCCCTCAAACATCTAAAATTCTCTCAAGTTGCTGGTAATGGTAGAATAAAACTACTGAAAAGCTCTTGGGAGAGAAGTTTAAGATGCAAAGAAGATCATCTCATTGAACTTTGTCTCTCATCATCATTCTCTGGCAAATTGCTTCCTTAAAAGTGAATTTGGTCTCAACTTTATTCTCTTCCCACCCCAAGTTTTTTGTTGTTGTTGTTGTTGTTTTGTTTTGGTTTTTTTTGAAAGCATGGATATTACATTTCGCCTATCAGGTCTTCCCCAAACATCCTACCTACTCCACATTTAAATAGTTTTGATGCCCAGTTGACAGATTAACAGTATCCCTTGATAATTACATAAATCCATTAAATAATCGGACGCCCCCATTCTTTTCCCTTGGGAGCTTAGACCATCTTTGCTGCTGGGTTCGATTTGCCCTCCGGGATGCCGAGCTCCAGGCTGAGCCCTGGGCGTGCACTTTTTCAGGTGTTTCGCAACCAGCTCCCCCTCGCATTCAGCAACGCGAGGATTCGCCCCACGGCTCAAAAGGCAGCACTCGCGGAACACGGTCTGCTTAACGTGAGGCGGCGGGATCTCTTCCCATCGCAGTTAGGCCGCAGGCAGGTTAGGGTCGCCTGGTCTGCGCGCCCACCTCAATCGGTGGAAGTTCCCCACCAGCCCACCCAACAAGGTGGTGCACGGAATGAGAGGCACGACGACAGGGCTGGCCACCAGGCCGGGCTCGGGTTAGACCCTGCTCCGACCGTACAAGCCCACGCGGCCACTCTTCCTCAGCAGCTAAGGCGTCCGCAGTCCAGGCCTCTAACTGTTTTAACATAACAAGATGAGGACAACAGTTCGAGCACCGCTGCTCCGGTCACACAGCAGGCACCTCAGAGAAGGGACAAAACGTCATTGCAGAATTCATTCGACCTCCAGGCGTTTCTAAACAGCTCCTGCCCGACCAAAATGACCTAAATATGAAAATCTTAAAAAGCCACTCACATTCCGCTCCGAAGTTGCAAGGGCCGTGGTGTTTGTGTCAGGTACGTTTGAGCCAACCAAGGCAGGGCTGGGGAGTCCCGCCCGCGATGGGGGAGGCCTGGGACGTCCTCCTGTTACGCCCGCGGCCAGGTGTGGGGGTGCCGGACCCTGCCCCTCCGCCCCCCGCAACCCGAGCCCCCGGCAGAGGCCCCCCGGCATCCCCGAGCCCCGCCCGCGTCCCGGCCGGCCTGCCCCGGAGCCCCGTACTCACCGAAGTCCAGGAACTGTTTGATGGAGAGCGGCGACGGCGAGAAGCGCGAGTAGCGCTCGATCTGCTTGGGCACCGGCTGCTTCAGCAGCCACTGGAACAGCCGCATCCTCGCCGGGGCGGCTCACAGGCCCGCCGAGATGCCCGGGCGGCCGCAAGGGTCCACGCAGCCGAGTGGCGCGGGTCGGGCACGTTCGCCAGGCGCGCAGCCCGGCCTCAGCCTCGGCCCCGCCGGTGCAGCCGCCGCAGCAGCTCCGGGGCCGCCGCAGCCGCCGGCCGCCCGCGGCTTGCCCAGGCCCCGCCCAGGGGGCGGAGCCGGCCGCCGCACGTACGCAGCGCGCGAGGGGAGCCGGGGGCGCGAAGGGCGCGAAGGGCGCGCGGCCGCGGGCGGTCGCACGCGCCCGCCGCTGATTGGCCGCCTGCGCCCGGCCTTTCCCCGGTCGCGGTGCGGCGCGGCCGGCGCCTGCCTGCCTCCTTCCTGGTCTGGGTGCGGGGCTCCGCCCCCGGCTGGGGCTTCCGCGAGCGAAAGGTGGTCTAGGTGCGGGAGGGCCCGGAGCCCGGAGTCGGCTCCTCCGCGCCGCGCGAGGCCCTTCGCAACCGGAGGCACCTCTTCCGGAGGCCTTCCGTGGGACCGGCCGCCCGCTGCACTTCAGGGTGTCGTCGGCAGCCTGACACTTTAATTTTCATGTTCTATGTAGCACTTCGTTCTGGGGGCTGTTTGCTGCCCCTCCACCGCCACCCCCGCCTTTGGAGAGGGTGAAATGGAAACTCACCGACTCGGTTTCATGCCCCCCCGCCCCCGCCACCTACGGATAGGCTGAATCGTAAGGCCACTGCTTCTGTGCCGAGAGCTCCCGTCTCCCCACCAAGCCCCACCCCGCCACCGTCCCGCGCCGACACGCCGGGGCACGACTGTTGGATCACCCACTATCTGTTGCGTAGCCGCGGTGCTCCCTCGGCCCCCTCCTCCACCCCTGCGTCGACACCTTTGGGCTGGGTTCATTGTTAAGTCACTGCCTCTCGGTTTCGTGGCCCCCTGTGACCCTGGCCCCCACGCTACCCCAACACCTTTAGACAAGAGTAATTGGAAGGCCACTGACTTTATCATGTCCCCAACACCACCGCCCTTGTAAGGCCACTGACTCTTGTGATACACACACACCATTGGATCGATGAAATGTAAAGCCATTGACGCCCTCATACCCCGCCACCACCATAGGGCAGGATTAGTCGGAAATTCCCTGACTCTTTCATGCTTCACAACCACCACCACCACTGCTACCTTTAAACGGGATTCTACGCTTACACCGTGTGGACTATTTGCCTTTGTAAGAGTGAATTTGAACTCAGAGCTCAGCATATGAACTCTATTTCCTAATGTGAATGTATGAAATACTGCTTGTTTTAAGCCTTTCCACCAACCTTTGGCTTTATATTTGGCAATGGGTCAACATCACCTAAAAGTAAAGGTAGAATCTTCTTTAAGGAAAGGTAAAAATGTAACTGGAAGCCACTACTTTGGTCTGATTGGACTGGTTTTCTCACTGAATGAGGTTTTTGGTGTGTAGCTATTTAGCTTGAGTGCTTTATCTGGCATTCATGCATCCAGTTCTTTGCTTCATAAAATAGTTGCATCTACTCTCTGGATGTAAAGAAAAGTCATGCATCTCCTCAAAGACTTTCAGTGGTCTTCCTGAATGTGCAGATTTTCAAGTCCATCTCGGTCAAGTTGGTGGTGGTACGTAGACTACTATGACTTTTCCATTCAAAGCAAAGCCTTAAAAAAGACATACTAACAGCCACTGAAACTGGGAGCTTTACCAGCTCCTGGTGTGATGGGCAGAGAAGAAGGATCTCTGTGGCCTGCAGTTCATCTAGTGATTTTCTCAGGTGCTATCCAGAGGTGGCGTTTAATTGCTGGCCGTTGTGGTCGTCTGTGAGCAGGAAGTTTGATTTGGTGAGAGGGAGGTTTTTCCCAACTTAAGTGACAAAGCGCTGCTGTTCT
The DNA here is from genome assembly GCA_026826555.1 of Tolypeutes matacus. Lineage (NCBI taxonomy): Eukaryota > Metazoa > Chordata > Mammalia > Cingulata > Chlamyphoridae > Tolypeutes > Tolypeutes matacus. The sequence goes on along the minus strand of JAKSZT010023082.1, from coordinate 8,773,495 downwards.
TTCTGAGCTTGCAAATCACCTGTTTCACGCCTTCATTTTCTCCTGCACAGAATGCGACTTTAAACCTATGCATTATGTTGATTTTTGATTACTTGAACGAAATTTCATGAACCTAATTTTATTGATGCTTCTCCAAAAGGTGGTAAAGTCCTAGAAGTTGGGAGTAGTACGAAAAAGCCTGATACAGCGAAAACTGTGCTGGGCCAGCGCTCAGATGACCTGATCCTAAGCTTGGTTCTGTCATCAGCTAGCTGTGTAACCTCAGACAGGTCAAGCCTTTCTGTGTCCCATTTACTTCTTACGTCAGAGAAAGATGCCTGACTTCTCTCACTGGTATTTGTGACAATCAAATAAAATAAATCATATCCAATATAAACAAAGGTATTGTTATGCCTCTTTTGAACAGCTATATAGTTTTACCTAATAGTTTTCTGATAACTGGCAAAGTCCAGAAGCTAAATCAAGTGGATTGATTTCGGTACCTTGAGAGAAATAGATCTTGAAGAACTTTTTTTAATATCATGGGTCTTGTACAGGCCTCACTCCCAGTGGTTCTCAAAGTGAGGTTTCTGGATCAACAGCATCTGTATCACTTGGGAACCTGTTAGAAATGCTAGTTCTTGGAGCCCCCTTCAGACCTACTGAATCAGAAACTCTAGAGATGGGGCCTAGCAATCTGTTTTAATAAGTCATGTGGGTTTTGAAGATACGTCCACAAATTCTTTGATGCGCCTACTCTTAAGGGGTGGAGTTTAATTCCCCTCCCCTTGCATGTGGGTTAGACTTAGTGCTCACTTCTAACAGGTAGAGTATGGCAGAAGTAATGAGATCTCACCCCAGAGGTTAAGTTATAAAATGATTTCAGTCCTGCAAAATACCTGACCAGTCCTCCTCAAAACTGTCAAGGTCATCAAAAACATCAAAACTGTCCTAGCCAAGAGGTGCCTAAGGAGAGACAACTAAAATGTAATTTGGTATCCTAGATGAGATTCTGGAACAGAGAAGGGATATTAGGTAAAAACTAAGGGATTCTGAATAAAGTATGGACTTTAGTTAATTATATGGAAATTTATTGGTTTATTAATTGTAACAAACGTAGCATACTAATGTAAGATGTCAAAAGTACAGGAGGGGGTGGATGTAGCTCAAGTGGTTGAACACCTGCTTCCCATATATGAGGTCCTGGGTTTGATCTCTGGTACCTCAAAAAAAAAAAAAAAAAGTACAGGAAACTGGGTGCAGGGTATATGGGAACTTTCTGTACTATCGTCTCAATTTTTCTGTAAATCTAAAACTGTCCTAGAAAATAAAGGCAATCTTTACAGAAAGGCTGTGACTTCCATCTTATGTTGCCCCCTCCCCCCAAACGGATCACTGGCTCTTGGGGAAGCCACCTGCCATATTGTGAGGCAGCCCTGTGGAGAGGCCCACAAGGGTGAGCTTGGAAGCAGATCCTTCTCCAGTTGAGCTTGAGATGACTGTAGCTCTTGCCAACACCTTGATTGTTATGAGAGTCCCTGAGCCAGAACCACCCAGCTAAGTGGCTCCCAGACTCCTGACCCACAGAAAGCCTCATGGTTTGTTGTAATAAATGTTTGTTGTTTCCAACTGCTAAGTTTGGGGGCCATTTGTTACGCAGCAATCGTTAACTAGTATACAAGCCCTTCAGGTGATACTGATGTATGCTCAAGTGTGAGAGTCACTGTCCTACCTATGCACTCTAACCCAACTCCCCATTCCTTCTAGCTCATGCTCAGATCTCAGCATAATTGTCACTTAAACACTAGGGGAGCCCTTCCCTGATCATAAAGTCGATGTGTATCCTCTGCTGTCTGGTTTCCTCACCCCCTGTACTTCCCACTGTAACACTCAAAACACTTTTTTATAACTTGATTAATGCTATCTTCTCCACTAGACTTAAGCCCCTGTGAAGCCTGGGACCAAGTCTGTCTTAGTCACGGCTTTATCCTCAGTCCCCAGCATAAGTACCAGCCAGATTTAGGTGCCCAATAAATATTTATTAAATACTTGAAAACCAGCAAAAGTAACAGCAAAACCTACCTACCCCAAATTTCTTTCCTTCTCAGCAGCTCTCAAAGGCAAAGGCAAGAATAGTTTTCTGAGTAATTCAAGCAATAATGGACATTTTATGAAATCATACATATTATAAGGCCATAATCAAAAGTTGAAAGTGGTGTGGAACAGATGAAGGAAAAAAGTAACTCTTGGTTATCTCATTGTTGGTTACTAGTTGGTGGGTCTTGTTATATAATAAAATACCTCCATCATCACTGGTCTTGGCTGTGAAATCCTGGTCTCCTGTCTTTTCCTCCTCCTTCTCTCTTAACTTCCAACTAACATTTATTGAGCACTTACTTTGTGCTATGTGAAAGGAGCTATGTTGTTTCTTCACAGTAAATCGGATGGGTTGATATCATTCTCGTTTTACAGGTGAGTGAGCTAAGACACAGAGAGGTTAAAATGACTTAAGGTTGCACAGCATATAAATGGCAAAGTCTGGGTCTGACTCCAGGTCTCCCAACTCTAGTTCTATGTTCTTTAAAAATACTTGCCTGCCTTTTAATTTTAAGAGTGGGTTAGTTGGAAAATGAATGTGAAGTTGAGAAAACTAAAGAGAGCATTAATTTACATGTTTTTAAAATCAAATATGTGTGTCACCTGAAGTAGCTCTATTCTTCAAAGTGACTAGATTCTTGTTTTGTTTTTGGTTTTGGTTTGTTTTTATTTTTTTTTACAAACTCATTTGTTTGGTCGAAACCCTCTTGAAGTCCATTTACTCTGGTCCTTTCATTTATAGAAATTAAGGAGGGGTTTCAGCTTGCTTGGTCTTTCCCTTTCCTAAAAGAGGACAGAAAAGAGTTTTAAGTACAGGGATGGTGTTGCAGCATAATTTATTGAGAAATTAAATCTGTGTTTTGTTTTTGCTGCTCTTGAAGGGACAAAAGAATTAGGAGTGACTTATCTTCCCTATCTTATAAGGCAGCAGATCCTCTGGGTCCAGATTTTGGACTCCCATGTCTTGGGGATTTCATTAGTTTTGTGTGTATGTGTGAAGCAGGGTGCTTTGGTTTCTAGGGCTAAAAACATGAGTTGGAAGATTATAGGAGGCATTTTGATAGTCTCCATAAATTCATTCCCTCTTCTATTGGTAACTACCTCCACTTTCATTCACTTCCCTATGCAGCACATTTGTGATTTGAGGGGGAAATAGCCCTGTTTGGTTGTAGCATTAAGATTTGTGGCACAGTTAAACACTAATGAACTTAAATTTTTAAAAAAAGATTTATTTTATTTCTTTCTTTCTTCCTACCCGCTTCGTCTTCCTTGTTTCTTTAGGAGGCACCGGGAGCCGAACCCAGGACCTCCAATGTGGGAGGGAGGTACCTAATCGCTCCCTGCTTTGTTTTGTCTCTCATTATGTTTTCCTCCCCGTGTCTCTTGTTGTGTCATCTTGTTGTATCAGCTCGCTGCCCCCGCCCATCACGTCAGCTCACTGTCTCCTTTAGGAGGCATGGGGAACCGAACTAGGGACCTCCCATGTGGTAGGCAGGAGCTCAATTACTTGAGCCACATCTACTTCCCTACTAAATGCACTTAATTCTGACTGCTGGCCATGGATTTTGGTTCAGGGTTGCACACATGACCCAATTTCCTGGGGGTTTCTGTGAAAAAAATTTGCTTGCTATTCATAAGAAACTCCTAGAAGTGCTCCTCTCCCCTCTCCCCTCCCCTCCCTTCCCTTCCCCTCCCCTCCTCTCCCCTCCCCTTCCCTTCCCTTCCTGTCTTTCTACCTCCTCTCTATCTCTGATTGCACACAGGGAAGCATGTAGCCCAGGAGCAGTCGACAGCCATCTTGTGACTGGCGTGAAGCTGACGTTATAGAAAGCCAAGCAGAGATGGGAAGAAACTGGGTCCTTGATGACTTTGTCAGGTGACTAAATCAAACCAGCCTTGACAGGCCAGGACATTTCCTTTATGGTTTAAGTCAGCTTGAGTGGATTTATGTTACTTGGAGGCAAAAGCATCCTAATTCTTGCACCAAACATTCTGAAGACACCCTGTACATGCACACTTCTCAGATGAGGTGAAATCGCCAATAATGGCTGCTGTTGGGCATCTTGCCAGCTCTGCACATGGGGGCTCAAATCCAGATTTGATTTTATTGAAAAAAAAAAAAAAAAGTAATGTTTCTTGTGCCCAAATGTTATGGAACAAAATCACACCCGATAATATCCAGAAGGAAAACAATGATGGAGTATGGCTAAGTAAATTATGGAGGATACACTCAATGGTCCATTATACTGTCATTAAAATCCATTGTCTGAAGTTGCTATGAGAACATGAAAAATGCAGACATCATAATAGGTGGGAAAAAGCAAGATACCAAATTAGGTATCGGATTTGAGCTCAACCATGAAGAGATCACAAAAAACTTCACAGGAAAAAAGGGTAGAAGGAAATAGACCGATATTCCAACACAACAACCATGAAAGACATCATGGTTAGATTGACATTTAGGAAAGCCTTGAAGTTCGTGGGTGGGATATGAACTAAGGATAGGTATTCAGGTCTCCTGTACCCCAAAAGATGAAGGTTAACTAGACGGAGACTTCTCAGAATCACCTGCTCTTCTGCTTTTATCCAAACCTTGATCTTATCGGTTTCTATTAATATTTACTTACTCCCCATAGTTAACTGAACATGAACCATTATTTGCAGTGGACTCTAACATCTAAGCTGCCACCTATTATCTGCGAAGCTTGGCATCTCTTACATTAGCAAGTCTAGTAAAGCCTTCATCCATCCAAGCTGTTTGCCAAGGTGCAGTTCCACCACCACCCGCAGCCTTCACGACTACCTACTCATAGAGAACTCGCCACAGGTCAGGAGCTGAGGTTTACTAAGGGTTCCATCAGGGAAGCCTGTGTAGCTGTCAGGAGGACCTCTTCCCTTGGCCGCTGGAGTCTTATTGGCAGCCCCAACTCTTTTCACTATCCCCATTCCTCCACTTACCCCAATTTTCTGGAGGTTTAAAAGTTTTGAGGAAAAGAAAAGCAATTTCTGCTCTAGAATAATCCATCCCTTATATCATCTGATGTATGAGACAATATATTAGTGGTATAAAAGGAGCAGGAATGGGGCCAAGCTCCTCCCAAAGTTTGAAATGTGCCACAGAATAGAAAAGGCCAGGTTTCAAAATCTAAAGAGATTCAGTCTGGTTAGAAGTGCTAGCTCTGTACTGCTCAGTAAGGCACTGCTCACCACATGTGGCTACTGAGCACTTGGAATGTGGCCAGTCAGAAATGAGATGGACTGGAAATGTAAAACCCACACCAGATTTCAAAGATTTAGTATGGCAAAAAAAGAGAATGTAAACTATCTCATTGATAATTTTACATTGATTGCATGTTGAAATGATAACATTTTGGATATACTGGTTAAGTAAAATACATTACCAACTTTACTTTCATCTATTTCTTTCACCTTTTTGAAGTGTGGCTTCTAGAAAATGTAAAATTACATCTTTGGCTTGCATTTGGGGCCCATGTTATTTATCTCTTGGACAGTGCTGTGCTAGATATATGGCAGGATGACGCTTATACTCCTGTTTATGTGGGTCAGTAACTAGCATTTGTTTCTGGGCCTCTTTGTGCCAGGGCTGTGTAAAGTGCAGTTACCTCTTTTAATCCTCATATCAATCCTGCACAGCTCATGTATCATAGGGATTATACCCTTTTACAGATGAGAAAACTGAGGCTCAGAGAAGGTAAGTAACTTGCCCAAGGTGAGCCATGAAGTGTGGAAGAGCCAGTAAATTCAACACTGGATAGTTGTTCGAGGCTTTTCTCTCGGCCATGATTTGAAACCCAGTACAAGCATAGGAAATGATGCCCCCCAAAACCCCACAAAAATGGCAGTACACATGTCCTCTTGCCCAGATGAGACTTATTCAATAAATAAAACTATGCCTCCCTAGTCCCGATGCCAAATTTCCAAACAAATGGCTGGTGAGAGTGCCATAGCATTGCCTTCCTTTTTATCTAACCATCAGTTGGAAAGAGTTTTAATGGGTGCTGGCTGAAGATCAAGACTATCGCCATACGAAACCAAACGATTCCTATACGTTTTTGTCTATGGCTTTAAGTATAGCAAGAAGATTTGGTTAGTATTATAGATTGAATTTGGAAATAGGATTTTTGAAGATGTTATTTCTTAAGATGAGGCCCAACTGGATTGGGTGGCCCTAATCCAATATGACTGATGTCCTCCTAGGAAGGGGAGAGCAGACAGACACAGTGGGGAATGGTATGTGACAACCGACACTGTGGGATTTGATTTGAGGGTAGGGTGGGAAAAAAAAAAAAAAAAAAGCAAAGGTGTGAATGGGAGCAGGATGGGACGCTTTTGCCTCTATCCCTTGGGAGAAGAGGACCCTAGCTAACATCTGGATGACACAGAATACTGAATTATTGGTGAAAGCACCTAGGTGAACGCCTACCTTAAATGCTTAAAACAGATCTTCCATTAATATTTCCAGAGTTCTGTGTGTCAAGAGCAAAGTGCCACCACTGGGATCATAGATCCGCGCACGTCTTAGTTTGGTTTCACCACAAAGCAGACAGCATGCAAATCGTTTGAGAGACAATACTGCCAGGGGAGTAGGGGAGACAGCCCATAAAGGGCTTGTTATCATGCAAGTTGCCATGGGTAAGTGGCACTTCATTCCGCCGGGGAACTCTTGGAAACAGCATAGATGCACATCTCAGAGTTATCCTCCCCAAGAGGCAAGGGAGCTGGGATATTTGTACGCCAATTCCCATCGGTCAGTGGCTGAGGGTTGCCCCTGGGAAGGAGAAGGCAATTCCCTAGCACTCTGGCCTGCTGTATATACCACCCAGAATTTTATCATTCTCTGGCTTTAATCATACATGCTTAAGTGATTTCATTTTGTTGCTTTGAATTTCATAAAAAAGAGTATTGTGCTGTAGGGAGATTTCTGGAACTAGCTTTTCCCACTCATTATTAAGATTCCTTTTATGTTGTGTGTGTAGCCATAGGACGTTTTAGGTTGTTTCTAATTTTTTCTTTTTCTGTTTTTCTTGTTTTTCTTTCTTCTCTCTTTTTTTTTCCCCTCTTCTTTGTTTCTTTCTTTTTGTGCTACTACAAACAGTAAACAATGCTGCTATGAACATTTTTGGGGCAGGTTTATATACCTAGCATCAGAATGGTTGGATAGTAAGATATGAGAATGCTTAGCTCTACAAGATAATGTAAATTGTTTTCCAAACTGATTAAACCAATTTATGTTCCTATGGATAAAGAAGAGATTTTGTTATTCCATATCCTCTTCAAAGACTTGGTTTCATCTAATGTTCTAATTCTTGGTTTGGATGTTGGGTTCGTGGATGTTCATAATCATTCAATCAATTAATTTTTTAAGGAAAGACAAATTGCCTGGGCCAGTGTATCCTGAACCCAGGATTGTTATTCATTTCTGTGCAACTGTGGACCCCCTTCCCAAATAACAGAGTCCTAGCATCCTGTCCAAACTCTATAAATGTATACTGTCACGTCCCACAAATATCTAAGTCCAATGAGGGGCTCGAAGAGCTGGTCTCATTCTAGACACAATTCTGAGCTGGGCAGCATCTGCTTCCATTTTACCACTTCTTTCTCCAGAGTCCCTTCCCTTCATGCTTCCACCTGACCAGTAACATCCTATTGGGCCTGACAAGTTCTCCTTGATACAATAGTTTCCTTCTCACTTCCCAAGAAAACATAACTCTCCAGTGCCACGTTCCCTCAAGACACTGCTCTTTTCTAGGACCAACTCCAGGTGCAAACTTTAGGCACCATAGCAAAGAGATTGCGTTGACAGTTTTGGTTGGGTGGGCCTTTTGGCAATCCTCGTGCCACTAGGCAGGCCTCACCCATCCCCACTGAGGGGTAGGATCAGCCCTAGACACTGGTAATTCCTATTTGGTAATCCTGCAAGATTAAGCAGTTCTGCTATTTTCTGACTGTGGTCTTAGGCGAGTTTTCTAACTTCTCTGAGGTTTGGCTTTCTCATAGGAGAATGGGAGTACTGACGGCTCCTTTTAAGGTTTGTTGTGAAAACTGGAGATGGTACCCTCCCAGCCCCAATAAACTTTTAATTATAGGGGCTGCTGTTGTTTCAATATACTCGAGTGAGAGCAGAGCATAGGTAGACAGCTGACCTCACATCTGCCTTGCATCTGCCCCTGACTAGTTCTGTGAGTTTGGGGAAATTGCTTCACCTTTCCACACTCAGTTCCTCATTTGTAAAATGAGAGGGCTGGGCTTCAGCTGATCTCTAAAAGGCAGATCATGAATCTATGGGAAGAGCTCTGACTACAACACTAAATTATTTATCGATGGCAAGGTAGTCACCCGCGGCTATTATTCCTCAAGTACTAATTTATTCAGTAGATCCTGAGGGAAGAGTTGGGACAAGTACTTTCTCAGGAAACAAGGGGAAATAATTTTATTTTACTTGAGGGAATATTTTCTAAATTTGAAGGGCAAAGGAAACAGTGAAGGGGGGCAATAACTACCCCAAAATTTACAAATAAAAGCTATGTTTGTGTTCAAATAAAGAACTCTGATTACTCCAATTATCTTTTCACCACCTTACAAAGCAAGTTTATTGCATGAGTCAGAGCTGTATTCTGTTTCTCCTTGTATACTCTTTGTATAACCCTTTTCTTCTTTTATTCCTTTCCCTCAAAATGGCTTCATTCTTTCACTGCTTTTTTTTTTTTTTTTTTTTTTTGTCTTCTCAGCATTCCTGCCGTTGCTCTGGTTTCAGTGAGAAAATCACTCCAGTCTGTGGTAAGTTTTATTGGGCAGCATAACCTGAGGAACACCTGTCTCCATTCCTATGCTATGTTGCCTCCCAGGGTGGAGAAGGTTGGACTCCTATGTATATACCTCATAGTCAGGGGCAAAGAACTCCATCAGAATTAGGCCTAAGTGGAATTTCAGGAAACAATAAAAATATAGGACTATTTTCTTCTGCCAGTATTTAAACCTTCAGACCAAGTCAACTCTCATCCCTTTCGATAGCCTTCCTGGCTTCTCATAAGGCAGGAGACTAATCTGGAACCTCGCCTTATACCTCTCCATGAAGCCACCTACCTAACTAATATCCTGTTGTCCTTTGTCTGCTCACAGGACTGGCCATGTCTCTGATGAAGAACCACTGCATACATGTTGGATGAGAAGCACTTGGAATGAAATGTTGATTACCTCATTCCTTGGAGCTACAAAGTCTCTCCAACAACACAAGGAGAATGAAAGGAAGAGAGAGAAGAGACAGTGAGCTCACGGTTCGAGTAGCAGAATGACCAAGACCTGAGACAGAGATGGCAGCTAGAGAAGATTAGAGAGCTAAGAGGAAGAGCGAGTGACAGAGGAGCAATTCTGGCCAGAGGTGACAAGGATACAAGGAGGTGTGGCTAAGGTCCAGGGGGCCTGGAGTCCTGTCCACCACCTACATTTTGTCTTTCTGGGAGGGCGGTATGTGTATATATGTGTGTTTTGGGTAGTGGTGGTAGTACACGTATGCCAGCCTCTCCCCAACAGTTTCCCATTGGACCTCTCACTACCACGCAGCTTTTCCTGAATACCCTGTTCTCATTAACGTCTGCCAGAAACACTCAGCGGAGATGAGAATTCCTAGGTCCTGCCCCCAACCACCTTCGTGCTAAAGTCACCAATGATCTTTAAGTCCAAGGGATATTTTTTGGTCCTTCTTTTTTCTTTTTTAAATGTGTTTTCTTATTGTAGCAACATATAAATAACACAAAATTTCCCATTTTGACCACTTTTAAGCTTACACTTCAGTGGTATTCGTTTCATTTACAATATTGTGTTACTGTCACCACCAACCATTACCAAGACTTTTTCATGACTCCAGTCTCTTTGTACCCATTAAGCAATAATTCCACATTTCCCTTCCCTCTGGCCTCTGGTAACGTCTAATCTACTTTCTGTCTCTATGAATTTGCTTATTCTAGATATTTCATATAAGTAGAATCATACAATATTTGTCTTTTTGTGTCTGGCTTATTTCGCTCAGTGTGATATCTTGAATATTCATCCATGTTGTAACATGCATCAGAACTTCATTCCTTTTTGCGGCCAAATAATATTCCATTTTATGTATATGCCACATTTTGTTTATCCATTCATCTGCTGCTGGACACGGGTTGTTTCCACCTTTTGGCAATTGTGACTAATACTGCTATGAACACTGGTGTACAAATATATGTGTTCGAGTTCCTGTTTTCAGGTCCTTATTTTTCGCGACATCATGGTCACTCCTCCTCCTTATGAAAAGCTCTCTTCTTTTGAATTCAGTGACTGCATACTCTCCTGGTTTTATTCACTGCTCTTTTTCAGACTTCTGCTACTTTGTTTCATCTTAGAATTCCTTAGAGCTGTTTCCCAGACACTTCTGAAATGCTTCTCTCTTCTTAGGCAATCTCCACTATTCCCATGGCTTCACTTACCACTTAAATTCTGACTCCCACGTTTAAATGTCCTGCCCCCGAATATTCGAATGCATACTTGCCATTTCCATTTGAATTTCTCAGTGACCCTTTCAAACCGTAAGGGTCCAAAATTGTACTTCTCATGATCTTCCCCGGCAAAACCTTCTCTTCCAGTATTGTCCCCTTCTTTAGAAACTGGTAGTTCTGCTAGGCTGTTTAAACTAAGAACCTAAGAATCGTCCTTGACACTTGCCTTTCTGTCACCTCATATTCCATGAAACATCAAGTCTTTGGATTCTATGCCCTAATCTCTTGAATCTCTCTGCTTCTCTCCATCCCAATTGCCACCATCCTGGGCAGGACTACCATTATATCTCACCTGGACTACTGCAGTGTCCTTATATCTGGTCTCTCAGCATCTTTTCTTGCTCCCCCCACCCCCAGCTTCCATTCATTCATCTACTGAAGACTGAGTGATCCTTAAATAAGTAAATATGGCTGCGCAGCTCCCTTTTGATGGCCTATAAGGCCCCGCATGGTCTAGCTCCTACTCACCCCTCCATCTCCTCTTATCCAACTCTAGCTCTTCATCTGTCTGCTCCAGTGATACTGGATTTACTTCAGTCCATAGCAATGCAATCCTTTGCCTGCCGACAGCTTTTGGCTATGCTCTTCCTTCTGTCCTTCTGTCCAAAATGCCTTTTCACCCCCACCAACCTGAAATAGCTAACTCTCATTCTCAGAGTCTGTCTTCAACATCACTTCCTCAGGAAAACCTTCTCTGACCATCCAGATGGACTAGGTCTCCTTCTAATCACTCTCATAGTCCCATGCTGTACTCTTTCATAGTGCATTGCACACTTGAAGTTAATTAATAGCAAGTTTTGGCTTAACGCCAGTCTTCTTCTCATGGCTATATGTTGCATAATGGCAGAGCTCATGCCTGTTTTTCTGTCACTGAGGTCTCAGTTCCTAGCACAGTGTATAGCTGATAGCAAGCTCACAATAAAAATATGTACAGTCATTGACTTTCTGAACATCCCACCAGCCACTGCCCCAACGTGCTCACCAAACTATTCTGCTTGAATTGAAAACACCCTGGTGAGTCTCCCCTGTATCAGTTTCCTCATTCTGCTGTACCAAATCACCACAAACTTAGTGGCTTAAAAACAACACAAATTTATTCTCTTAGAGTTCTGGAGGTCAGAAGTCCTAAAATCAAGATGTCAGCAGAGATGCATTCCTTCTGGAGTCTCTAGGGGAGAATCCATTTCCTTGCCTTCCAGCTTCTGGAGACTTCCCGCATGGCTCCAACCTCTGCTTCTGTCATCATATCACCTTCTGTCACTCTGACTCTCTTGCCTCCCTCTTATAAGGACCCTTGTGATTACATCGAGCACACCAGGATAATCCAGGATAATCTCCCCATCTCAAGATCCTTTACTTAATCACATCTGCAATATAAAGTAACAGTCACAGATTCCAGGGACTAGGTTGTAGACATCTTTGAGGGGTCATTATTCAGTCTACCACCCCACCCCCCCACTCCCCAGATGTAAATTTTTTGCAAAGTTTCTGGAACTGATTCTGAACTATGCTACAAAATACACACCATACACAACCCCTGTAAATTATGGTACTGACCCCATTATAACTCTCCTTTTCCTGGATTCTGTTGTCACTAGTTTCCATTAATCTTTCCCCAAGTGTGTACATATACTCTGCCGTGTGTCCACATAAAATTGTCGGTATGCTCCTTCCAGATTCCTGTCTTGGTGAGGAAGACAGAACCATGGAGCAGGAAGGAAATGAAGCCCAACAAAACTGCTGAAGTGACCTGCCTTGCTTGATGGCCGGTCTGCAATCCCAACTCCAAGTCTACCATCCGTGCTGTCGCTTTCTCAAGCAACCGGCTTAGAGGATGGTCGCAAAGTATCTCAGGTTGAAAAGTCTTAGCAAGGAGCTGTGATTGAAATTTTTTCAGTTACATTTATAATTTGTAAAACAACCATTCAGAAAGTGCACAAATGAGTGTGGAAGAGTAAAAGATTTCCTAATACAAGTAATTTGCATCTTAAGCACTTTGATTTAGTTGGCATGAATGAGACTGAGGGAACCCTGATTTTCAAAGTGCTATGTACGGACCACCATGCATGTCCACCTCAGAATTGGGGTGGGTGAGAGCACTCAGCACTAGGCCTTGTCTTGACTTGTCTTACAGCTGCCATTACATGCTTTTTCTGGAAGTTATGGAAATGAAAGAGAAGATGTTGCTTCTGGCAGCACTGAATGTACTAAGGGCGTGGGAGGAGGTTGGGAGGGTGGTGAATCTCTTGTTCCCAACAGGCACAATCTACTCCCCTTGCAGTAACTAACTTTGCTCTTTAACCCTTACTCCCATCTATAGGTTATCACTTTCTATATATTGTGTCTTTTTCCAAGTCCTGATTATTTTACCAGTGAAAGATTTCCACAGGGGCAGGAAGGCATTGAAAACATTTTCCCATGCTCTTCTTACTTTCATTTATTAAAATAAAAACATGACTACCAAGAAAAGCTCTAGGTAATTTGTTCTACATCCTCTATCTCTGAGAGATGGATATACCTTTGATTTAATCTAGTCATAACATTGTAGAGCTTGGAAGGAACTTAGAAGATCGAGATCATCTGGTCTACCCCCTCATTTTGTAGATGAGGAAGCTGAGGCCTAGACAGCTAAGTGGCTCATCCAAGGGTATACACATCAGTGCTGCTGACAGTTTCATAAGGCCATAAAAAGTATCAAAGATTCTACATATCCAGTTGATAACAGTCATAGATACAGCTTATACATAAAATTTAATCTTCACTGATTTAAGGTTTTGTGATAATTAGACCTGAGCTAAGCCAAAGTTTACTTTAAACACTTTATGAAAGAAAAGCTTAATGGTGGCAAAAGAATATAGAATATATAATTTACCTACTTTTAAGAGCAAACTGTTTAAAGGACACTTGTCTTTACATGCAACTATACTTCTGATTTAAAAATAAGAAATCATTAAAACAGGCCTTGCAAAACCTCAATTTAGAATCATTTTGTTAATTTAATTCTCATTATATTCTTGGAAATTATAAAATTATTTCTTTTAAACAATGAGGCTCAGACTTTCCATTAATCCAGCCCAAGCATCCATTCTACTGACTTTGAATTGGAAGGGTTTAACTGCGGGACTTCAAAAGGGAATCCGAAATTTTGTGGCAAGGCTGACTTTCTTCCAGAGGAACTGCCCTTATTCACCTTGAGTGAATCTTGGGCATTTTTGCTTTGATGAGTGGGGAGGACGGAGTGCTTAGGAACTTGTTTTTCCCCACTGATACTAATATAATACTTCTAATGGCAAATCCTATTTATAGAAAGAATTCTATCACATGAGAACTGACAACTAGGTAAGTCACCGCAGCCACTGGGAGAAGCCCACTGTCCTAGGGAGTTGCTATCACCCAGCTCTCTGGGAAACAGTGGATATGACAGGATTTGGTTTAAACTCTGGACCCCCAGCAAGACATTCAAGAAAGTTACCCTAATTTTTTGTCAATCACAAAATAAAACCAATTCTAGTGGAAAGTTCTTTCCCTCGTTTAGGGCAAGTCTTGTTATCCAATACTAGGTACTTTTCAGAGAATCTTCCTTTGGAGTGGGTCCCTGTATTGAAAAGATGTTTTCACATTGCTTGTGATTTTATCTCTCTCCTCCGTCCCTTGAATCTAGGGTTGCCAGATAAAGTACAGAACACCTAGTTAAATTTAAATTTCAAATAAATAATTTTTAGTGTAAGTATGTCCCAGGTACTGCTTAGGGCATACTCATACTTTAAAAAATCATTGATTATATGAAATTCAAATTTAACTGGGCTTCCTGTTTTTGAGTGAGGTGTTTTGTTTTTTTTTTGCTGAATCTGGCAATTCTACTTGAATCTCTTCCCCCAACTTTGTTTTGTTCTTGTTCCTAAAGTTTTATTTTAATGGGACCTCTTCCCAGTTTCATTCTCCTCTTAACAGTTTTTCCTTCGCCTTCTGCTTATGTTGGGGGGAGCACTACTTTTTAATGATTTGGGATTATACTGGGAAGCACTAGGATTCTGTGTAAAGGAGCTCAGAGCCACAGATCTTTCCTGAAGATCTGCCCTCAGCAACGTACTCCTTTGAGTTAAGCACTGTCTTCTCTCTGGTTCTTCTAAAACACCCCTGGGGGAAGCGGCTGTGGCTCAATCAGTAGGGCTCCCGTTTACCATATGGGAACCGAACCGGGGCCTTCTGGTGAGGGCAAGCCCGCCCGCACGGCGTGGTTAGCTGACCCAGGGAGCAGAAGCAGCAAGGGGGGGATAAATGAATAAATAAATAAAATCTTTAAAAAAAAAAAAAAAACAACACCCCTGGGAGACAGTAACACAATAAGTTACTATCTTAATAGAAATGGTAGTAACGATTTTAAAATTCCATCTCCATCTACTTAAAAAATAACCTTTTTCTTTTGAAGTATACCATGCATACAGAAGTGTGCCCAATTAATGTGCACAGCTGAATGAATTTTCAAAGTGAACATATGCAGGTAACCAGCACCCAGATTTAAAAAAATACATTACTGGCTCCCCAGAAGCTCCCCTCATGCCCCTTCCCATTTACTTCTCCTTGCCCAAGATAACCACTATTCCCGAGCTCTACAAATAGCCCATCTGCTTTTTAAAAGATTCTAGAGTAATTAAGGGAAAAAAGCCTTTGAGACTCCTTTCCTTCTGACAGGCAGAATCCTTTAAATTAGAAAAGAATTTGACAGTGCCTACCAAGGTGCCTGGCATATGGTAGAATAGCTCAAAAACGCTTGCTGTTTTGGTGTTGACTGAGGGCCTCTGGCTTGCCATTGTGGGAAGTGCTGAGGGAAAGAAAAGGGCAGAGGAGAAAGAAGCATGGAAGTGCTGGAAACAAACATCAGCCACTTTGCAATCTTGCCAAAGGATAACCTTACATATTTATTACAGGTTTTTTTCCTTGATGCTGCATTTTTTTTCTCCTTCATTGTGTTGACAGCATGATCTGTAGGTTCATATTTGAATCCAGCTCAAAGTACATATTTATTTTTTTTGTTGCCGTGTGCATACCACTAACTGCTTATTTTCTTACCAGGGTGTTTATTGCCAAGACGTAAGGGATAAAAATAAACAGATGTGCTTGTTAATGCTTGCTTCCACATTCCTTAGGGGAGAATTCTGAACTCAGGGAATTTTAGATTCACTTCATTTTAAACCTGCAGATTTGATCCACTGGACTTTTTGATTATATGTTTTTCCAAGAGGACACCAAATGTTCCAAAGAACAAATGACAAAGCTGTAAGCATTGTGATCAGGGAAATGGATAAAACTGTTATTTTAAACCACAAATGCCAGTGACTGGGGCAGGGTTGAACAATCTTTCTACAGTCTCGAAGCCAAGGGAATATGATACGCTACTCTTTGATGTCAGATGGTACGCAAATATGCTGCATGCCTTGAAGACAGAAAAAGCATTGTCATATTATGCTAAGGATTATTTATTTAGATCTTTGGTCTCAAGGCCATCAGACTCAACGATCCCTTTTATAATACATATTTAGTAGCCCTCCACCTTTACTAACCGGAAATGAAATTCATAGGTGATACTACCTACCCCTACCCATAATTTTGAGAATCAGTATAATGCCCCAGTAGAAAAGAGAAATAAAAGGGAAATAATTTATAATAAAATAACATGCGCCTTAAAATGTAAACCTTCCGGCATGGCGATGCGAGAAGACAAAAGAAAGTATCAGATGCTTAAACTAATCATGGTATCAACCAGACAGTAACAGCCAGAAAAGCAGACAGACAAATGTCGCTCTGATGTCCCAACACGGTCAACGGCTCTTGGAAAGTTCTGAGCAAAACTAAATGTAAGCATCCTTCAATTTATACAGCTTTTGCATTCTTGGAAAATTAGGTGTATATTTTTACCTACAAGAAGGTCATTCAGAACATGGGACAATTTCCCATTCTAGCCTCCCTGTGCCCCGCCCCCAATCGTTGGAACAAGCAAAAACAACAACAAACAACAACAACAAAAGACGCCCCCAGTTGATTTCTAACATGGCCGGTCACTCTCTGGACAGTACCTCTGATTTAGAGTAAAATATTTTATTTGCAGAAGCATTTTTAAAATCGTAAAATGCGTAATTGATAAAAGAATCCATACCTTCAGCGACTACCCTATTTGTGATTCGCATTCCTTTGCATTTTCTAAAAATAAATTGATCTTTGATTTCACAATCCCACCAAAAAGGAGTTCCCCAAGATCTGAGTCAGTAAGATCAAGACAGTCAATAAATAAAATTACATAGTCATTTTTTTCTTGGAACTACTTACTTAGTACTTTAGTAATTAAAATAACAGGTTGACAAAAGGTAAAACAAAGAGCAAAACCCTGCAGCATGCCTCATCAAGAAGAGCAATTTAGTGAGAAAAGGTGTATACAGATCTAGGATAGCAATAAATACTGTAATTATTGTTTTGTTCCATTTTTGCGGTTATTCAGTTTAATTGTATTTTTCACAAATGTTCAGTAAGTGTGAGAATTCTTGATTAGCAACATGAATATAAATATAAATCAAATATCCTGCAAACACCATCACTGCCAGTCTATGGAACACTGTCACCGCGAGAGGGGTTAATGTGCCGGCGCGGCCAGTACTGGCTCCAAAGAGCCGACAGTGCAGCTCTTCCCAACACAGCAGTCCATGAAGTAAAGCTGGGAGTTTGCAGTCGGCCGTGATGGAAATATTCACACCATGGAAACTGACAAACGCTACAAATCAGGCCCCCACCCCGCCCTGCTTTCCAAGAGCCGGGTGTTGAATATTTGCCGGATACCAATGCATGGAGCTGGCTTATAGGAAGGAATAACCCATTACAGAAGTAACAAAAGAGAAGACTTTGTACAAACTCTTTGGGAAAAGGTCAAAACTGAGCTGTCTAGTGTTTGAGCAAATTCTAGTAAGGTGCTAAATTATGGCTCATAAATGACCAAAGGAATCCAAACTAAGCAGAAACATTCATTCCCAAATTAATTCAAATGCTTATTTAGTTACCAAGTATACACAAAATAGCTTCCTTAAGTCCTTCCTGGAACAGTGCAAGACAGAAAATAAATAATATGCAATGTGCTGATGTAGATGCTGCAAGTTTAAAGGAGATAACGAAACATTGATGATAATATTTTCACTTTTATCAAAGGGGATAGTAATATTTAATAAACATTATGCCAGGTATTACACAAATATTAACTGGTTTGATCCTTACAACCACTTCCCCCATAAGGTAATTAATAGGCTGAGAGCCAATATTGACCATTTTTGGCCTCTACAAATGGCAATTTCATAAGGTTCCACTTAATATTTTCTCCATTTTACAGATAAGGAAGTTGAGACCCCAATATATCAGGTAACTGCCAATGTCAAACAGTAAGTAGATGATAGAGCCAGTATCCCTTGCAGAGCCCCTGTGCTTCCCACCATATGCTCTTCCCAAACAAAAGGATTGTTAAAAACATTTGATGTGTTGCACACACAGAAAGAAATCCTAGAATTGAACTGTTTTGAAATAAGTCATAGTAAAAGGAATTAAATTAACAACGTGTGGTTTGCCAGATAACTAAATATTGGCTCCCTGGGTTTTGTAGTAATACATGATTTTAGAAATATTCATTAATTGTTGATAAATTTTAGAGAAAAACATTTTAATATAGATTGCAACTATTGTTTAATTTGTACTTAAGAAACTGATGTTTAATTTGTTCTTAAATGACATTTTAAAAATGCTATGCTATTACTAGTACAAGCTATCAAAAGTCTTATATTCACAGCTGTGATTCTCAAACCAATGGAATGATCAATGTTTCAGAAAAGAATTAGTTGTAAATGCTTAAATCAGAGGGTGTATACAGGAATGTCTCAATCTCTTTTATTTTATTACAACCTACTATAAAATCATGACATAATACATACACACAGACACATAATTGAAACAAAAGTTTCATGGAAATTTTGATTCTTGCTATGTGCAATATGCTCTGATATTTTCTACTCTATTGTATTCCATTTCATTTTTAAAACGATGGCCACCATTTACTGAATAATTTCACAACTCATTAATGTATTGCAAACCCAGTTTGAAAAACACTGTCTTAGAGTCTTTTGTTTTAGAGACCTCATCTACATTCGCCCTTTCTTACTACTTTTCCTCTAGATTACTCTGTTCTTTTCCTTTAGAACTTTGGCCCCTGAGTTACCAGCTTCTTTTATTCCTTCAACAGATATTTACAAATCACCTGCTCTGTGCCAGGCACTATGCTAGGTGCTGGGAATGTCTTTGTATTCACATCCTGGGATCCCTAATCCAAGAGAAGGATTGCTGCTTCAGTCATGATTAAGCACCCATCAATGAGTTTACCACCCAGTGGGGGAACCAACATCCATCCAATCAACACGCAAATAAATACAAACTGTGATTAATGCTACAAAGCAAAGGTATCAAGAGAGGGGAGTTTTACTTAGTCAGGGTAGACTTCCCTGAAGAAGTGGCACCTGAGCTGAGATGTAAAGATATTGTCTAGTCTAGTCTAGTCTAGTCTAATTTCATTTAAAAATGCTGACAACTCTCCACTATCCCCAGCCCTAGGCAACTACTAATATACTTTCTGTCTCTGTAGACTTGCCTGTTCTGGACATTCCGTATACATGGAATCATACAATATGTGGTCTTCTGCGTCTGGCTTCTTTCACTAAGCATCATGTTGTCAAGGTTCATCCATGTTGTTGTAGCATCTATCAATACTTCATCCCTTTTTATGGCCAAATAATACTCCATTGTATGGATAGACCACATTTTGCTTGTCTATTCATCAGCTGATGGATATTTAGGTTGTTTCCACTTTTTGGCTCTCATGAATAAAGCTGCTATGAACATTCTTGTACACGTTTTTGCGTGGACATGTTTTCATTTTTCTTGTACATATGCCTAGGAGTGAAATTGCTGGGTCACATGGTAACTCTGTATTTAGCCTTTTGAGGAAATGCCAAACTGTTTTTCATAGCTGCTGCGCCATTTTACATTCCCACCAGTAGAGAATTCCGATTTCTCCATATCAACACCAATATTTGTAATTATCTGACTTTTTGATTTTAGTCATCTTAGTGGATATGGAGTGGTATCTCATTGTGGTTTTGACTTGCACTTCCCTGGTGGCTAAAGATGTCCAGCCCCTTTTCATGCGCCTATTGGCTATTTGCAAATCTTTTGGGGGAAACGTATTCATATCCTTTGCCCATTGTTATGGGTTGAATTGGGTCCCTGAAAATAGATACATTGAAGTCCCAATCCCCCCATACCTGTGAATGTAACCTTTTATTTGGAAATAGGGTCATTGCAGATGGAATTAGTTGAATTAAAATGAGGTCATACTGCAAAAGGATGGGCCCTTAATCCAATATGACAGGTGTCCACATAAGAAAGGGAGAGTGCCATGTGATGACTGAGGCCAAGATTGAAGTGCTGCATCACCAAGCCAATGAAAACCAAGGATTTCCGACAAACACTTTAGAAGCTGGAAGAGGCGAGGAAACCCTACAGGTTTCAGGTGGAGCATGGCTCTGCTGCCAACCCCTTGATTGTGGACTTCTGGCCTCCAGAACTGTGAAAGAATACATTTCTGTTGTTTCAAGCCACCAGGTTTGTGGTACTTTGTTACAGTGGCCCCAGGAAACTAAGATACCCACGTTTTAGTTGGGTTATTTATCTTTTTTATCATTGAGTTGTAAGAGTTCTTTATATATTCTGAATACAAGTCCCTTATCAGATACACAACTTGCACATATTTTCTCCCATTCTGTGGGTTGTCTTTTCACTTTCTTGATAGTGCCCTTTGAAGCACAAAATTTTTAATTTGATGAAATTTCAACACCCTATTTTACACCACACTTCTCTGATCTCCTCTTCAACCATCGCCTCATTTCACTTCAGCAATGACCTTGTCATTACCTGGAGCTGTTTGAACTTGGCTTTCTTAAATTCCAGTATTCTACTCTGAGTCCAACCTCTTGTCCTTCTAGCTTTCTCTCTTGTGTCTATCACTTTTGCTCTGTAAACTCTCTAAGACCTCCAATCCCCAATCCTCTGTTTGCTTCCTGTCACACTCAACCCTTCCCAACCTCATCTTCCTCTCTTTTCTTATCCAACCTAGTCCTTAAATAAACAACACTACAAACTCTCCATCCCCAGTATATTCCACTTCGTTGCCCCATTGTCTTATTGCTATGCTTGCCATGTAATCTCCAACCATATATGAATCCAATCATCTGCCTTCTCTTCTATTGTTAGTAAGCAGTGTTGAAAAAGTCATGCAACCTTATGCACTGGTGAATCCAAATTCATGTTCTCTATCATCAGCCGAGCTCGCAACCTGCCCTACAGTCATTTTGTTTGACCCATTTTCATTTCCTCTCCCATTCTCTGATGTCAAATCTACTACTCCCCACCCCCTTCAGTCATGCCATTCATACTCACTCATCCTTGAACAAGCCAAAGTCACTCCAGTCTCCTTGGTGCTTGCTGTTCCCCTGTCTAAAACACTCATCTTCTGGGTCCTTGAATGGCTGGAAACTTATCATTCAGGTCTCAGGTCAAAGGTCACCTCTTCAGAGAAGCCTTCCCCATCCATTCTGTGGAGTGTCGTCGTTCCCTTTCTCCACTATCACATTATGCTGATTTATTTTCTTGCTCTGTCCTATCTGTCTGGAAAATTCTTATTCATGCTTCTCAGTCCTTCCCTAGCTTGAGTTAGAGACTTGCTCCTCTACGCTCTCATAGTGCCCTGCCCCTCTTACAGGGCTGTTGATATTTGTGGAATACAGGCCTGTGCGCCCTTCAGGATTCCAATTCCTAGCAGATAGGGACGGTGTCCTATTCACCTTTGGCTCCTTCAGCGTGCCTGGCACAGAGCAGGCCCTCAATATTTGTGGAAGAGGCGTACAGAAACCTATGGAGTGTAGAAATCTATGAAGTATAAAATCCATGAAGCGAGGGATCTACCTGAGCACGAGGGTGCAGTTTGAGGGCTGTTCTACGGCCAGAGGGCAAAGAGGAGCAGGTGCTGACTGGTGAAAGCAGAACCAGTATGCACGCAAACAGGGAGAGCTGAGGGGTGTGGGCAGGGCACCACAGCGTCCACTACAGAGAGAGCAAGCAGGCTTGAGCAGGGTGTTTTAGTTCTTTTTTTGGTGCTTTTTTAAGACGTGGTTTTAGTGAATTCCATTTACGGTCAAAACTCTCCTTAAAGCTGACTTTATACCTACCAAATTTTCTCGTGTGTACTCTTCACTTGCGTGCACTTGCCCCAATACACCCAGGGGCTGTGCCCATGCTGTTGCCGCCACAGCCTTCTTCTCTCCCTCCTCCTTCCTGGAGGTTGTGCTGGTTAGCAGTAGGGTGAAGGCTTCAGTGCCCAAGCAGCCTATTCTGGTATGATCTGTGGTCTGGTTTTGGTGGATGTAGGTTCAGAAGAGTCGAAAACACAGTCTGGGCTGCTATTACAGCAGAAAGACCTGGTACCTTCAAAGCATTTCTACAAACGACCTGTGCCAGTTTTATACTTGTAAAGCATGCTTCCCTGGCAAGAAACCCAAGCCCAAATACACTTAGTCGCTCTAGAAGAGACAGTTTGCGTTCCCATAGGACTTTGCCTCCTTCTCTTCTCCTCTCCCCAGATTCTTTCTTGAAGTGTTCTTTCCCAAGCAATTTTCAAAGTCCAAAGAATGATTGTAGGGCTTCTAACATGCAGTTGATGGCATGAAAACACTTGGCAGAGGAAACAATAATAAAGTCAATGCCACCTTGACAGTTCCGTGTGCTTATGTAAAAAAAAGGCCCAACTGCTGTCTCAGGCAGACCCGTAAGAGGGCTGGGCACACAGCTCTGCACACACTGGCGCCCCCTGTGGCTTGGAGGGTGAGGGAAGAAACGCACCTCTGGATGGCGGAAGGTTTGGACATGGGCAGCCCCAGGGCTTCTCTGCGCCTTAATGTGGACTTTAAAAGGCACCTCTTCCTCCAGGAGCACGGAGCCCATGCTGGGGCCCACAGCTTGGCAAGTGGGGCGTGGGCTGCATTTCAGCTCCCACTTGGCTCCCTCTGCTGGGTGTTCATGCACATGAGGACCCCATCTAGGACTGGTGGAAACTCCCCTGGGCCTGTCTTAGCCCACTCCACCCAGGTTGGGCTACAGTTTCCTCTTTATCTCTAAGTGCTTGGCTCAGGATTCTGAAAGATTATTCTTTCCACCTCAAAGGACAGCTTCTAGCTCCTGCCACAACTTGCTTCCTTTATAGATGACCTGGAAACCCCTCCCTCTTCGTGTCAGTTAGTTTACCTAGATCATTCGACCTGCCGTATCAGCATCTCCCCCGCACAATGCCACACAGCCGTCTCCCTGGCAAAGTGGCATCTATTTATGGCAGGGTGTCTGGGGAGTCAAACTTGCTTTTTTTTTTTTTTAAGTGAAAAAAGAAAAAAAAAAAAAAAGCTTAAAGGCAGGGGAATAGTCAGATCTCCATAAGTATGGAAGGGGTAGGAAAATTTGCATAAGCAGCCCAGGTGCCTTCTGAGAGGAAAATAATCAAGACTCCGGTTCAGAGACACAGTTCTCCAACCTGTGGTATAGACCCAGACGACTCTAATTGGGGGTGGAGGGCACCAGGGGAAAAGGAGACAGGAAGAGTGGGGTTGGCACTGCACTGGAGAGCGCCGGTGAAGGAAAGCAGGTGTGTCCAGGAGGCAACAGGCCACCAGACACGTGCAAACTCAGTTCTCCAGGCAGAAAACCCCACCCTCAGGAAGAAGTTGTGTGAACAAATCTAGAGAATTGTGACTTTCAGGGTCTGGTCACATTTGGGGTGGACACCTTGATTGAGCCTGATTGAGAAGGGAATGCCCTGGCTAGGTGTCATGCTGGGGTTCTCTCTCCAGAAAGCTCAAGGACACTGTGGTCAGGGGAGGGTCTGCAAGTTGGAAGCTCCTGGCAGCGGGGGAGGAGGGCAGCCTGCCAAATCGAGTCTCTGGCCTGACAACGTGGAAGCTGCCTCTGGGGATGACCATTCCAGCAGTGGGCAGAGAAAATTCAGGACAAGCGCTTTGGAAATAAGTTAGTATGGTAGGGATTCCCGGGGATTAAAACCCAAGGTGTGATCTCAGGGGATTAAAACCTAAGGTGTGATCTCAAGAAGGAGAGGAGGGCTTACAGAGATAGGGGCCTGAGTCATTTAGTTAACATTTACAGGAAATATGACCTCATTTGCTCCCATGCTTTGGAAGTGGGGCATTTCAGGTCTTTTGATTCCATTATGAAACATGACTTCACATCATGCTGCAATTATTGAGTGTCCTTCGATATTCCTGGGAGAGTGGTACCCTGAACATATTAAAGAGCTTGTCTCTCCCAGGTCTTTCTCCTTTCTATTTGAACTCTCTATATTCAAAGTTTCCTACGTATTGGAACTTCTGCGTCCCCAGACCTCAATTTCAATGTTGTAACTCCAACTGCCAGCTGAACTCCTGCACCTGGATATCTATCCTACAAGAATTCCAAATACATCATCTACTCCCCTGGAGTAGCCCCTCCTTAAGGATTTTCTGTTTTGATTGTTGGCCTGCCAGCTTCACATCTTCGGATCATCTTTTACTCTGCCTCTTTCTATGCCCATTCAATGACCGGCCTGCAGATTATCTCTGTTCCTTATTTGCTCTGGTCCAGGTCCTTATCATCTATCTCTCTGGACTATTGTGATTTCTGGACTATTGCTACTACTTCTAATGGCCTCCAATTTCATTCCTCTCAAACCCAGAATTTTTTTCTAGAATGAAAATCCAATTATACTTTTCTTATATAAGTCAGAACTTGTAGTCAGGAGCAGAAGCCATTGTAGCTAATTTGAGCAGAAAGGTTTTAACTGGAAGGGTTGGAGACACCTATCTAAGTCAAACCTTTAAGAATGACTCCCAGAATAACACTGCAGAGCTGCCCCACCTGCTCTGCGTGCAGGGAACTGGGAAGTGTGCCCTCTCAGCAGCTGGCTCAGGATCGCCAACCTTCAGAAGTAATCTGGGGATCACGAAGTTACGGCTGGAACTACTGGTTTCAGAGTCACACTGGACCTGTTGTAACTTGCACCCACAAAATAGAAGCTTCCCATGATGCTCTCTCCTCACTTAAATTCGTTCTGAATTTGTTCCACCTGACCACATCTGACTGGTGGAGCTTAAATTACACAGCTGCAAGGGAGTCTGAGAAATGTAGTTTGTCAATTTCTAGACTCTGCTATACACAAAGGCACACTGAAAGGATGCTGAATAGTCATTTCCATCATAATTCCCCTGTTTGAAACCCTTCAATGGCTCCCCATCACCTAGCAACAGTTTCCAAACCGAGGACTATAGATCCCTTTGGTAGACTTGGAACCATCAAGAGATGTTCTTGAACCTCCTTGCATGCCAGTCATTTTCTGTGATCTGAAAAAAAAAAAAACATTCTAACTTCAATGTATGAGTTAACCTATTTTTCAACCATGGAAGCAATGGTGATTTTTTTAAAAATCACTTAAAAGTTCTTACAGACACCCTGCTTCTCACTCACTTACCCCTCTCCTCTGCCTAGAATGGGAATACCATCTCCCTCCTCTCTTGCCAATTCTTATTCATTATTTCGATTCAGCCGTGGCTGCCAACTCCCCTGGCCTGGTAGGTGATTTTCTCTGATTCCCTTAGGCTGCAGTAGATAATTCTCATCTGTTCTCCTTGTAATATCCTGGGAAGATAGAATAATGATAATAACAAAATAAAAGCTAACTTTTATTGGCTTGCTTTGTGCCAAATCCCATGAGGTATGCACTCATATTACCCTATTTTACAGATGAGAACACTAGGGGAATAGAGAGGTTGAATAGCCTGCCCAAGGTCACACAGTAGTCAGTGGCAGAGCTAGGATTCAATCCCAGGCAGTCTGACTCCAGAGACCATGGCCTTGGCCAATATTTCATTTCCTCTCATCCTAGCCATTATTGTACTTCCCACCCTGCAATCCATATCCATCTATCTATATCTATTTATCAATCTCTCTAATATATATTTATCTCCCTATCTATCTAGATCTAGATCTAGATGTTTTAATTTGTTAGTCTTTCCTCTACAAATAACCAATGTCCTTCTGTGATGTTAGAATGGAAAAAAAAAAAAAGAGTCAAAAGTCTTTCTTCCTTTCCCAACACATTGAAAACTCTAGGACCAGGGCCCACATCACTTGAGTCTTTCTTCTCTCATCCTCCACTGTCTGTTAACACAGGGACTATTTTCTCCTTCAGCAGAGAATACCAGACTAAATTACAGAGCAGGCTATGAAATTGCTACCCTCAGCTCCCTTCTTTGCCTGTTTTCTCTAAAATAGGTTCTTTCTGTCGGTTGTATAAATATAAGACAAAACCCACACTGCTTTGAAATCACGTGGGAAACCGTAGCCTCGGCTCCGAGCTCTGCCAGAGCAGACCTCCTGGCCAGGATCCACCAAGGACTCCTCAGGAAAGGAGGGGTTTCCTGGGAACTCCAGCCCACGCGTCAGCATTCTAGTGTGAACATTTAGGAGAGGGAAATGAGGCATGGCTGGATATTTCCCCAGAAATCAGGAGGTGTTCCCATATGCCTGTCCCTGACTTCATTGTTAATTACCCTGCCTGATGTAGACCACGCTTGCTCAGTACACAAGAGGTTCTGCTTACACTTGCCAACATCTTCACCAGGTAAGCTGGCTGCTCATTTCCTCTCCTGGGTGACAGCCACACACCTTTTACACCCTGGAAGTGCCGACTTACACTCATCTCTCTTCTTGTTTGCTCAAACCTCTTTCATCCTTTTCTCCTTTAAATGTCTGATTTCTGGTCAGCCCATATGTTTGGGCTCATAAACCAGGCATTTCCTTTTCCTTTTCCAAGGTAGCTTATAAAAGAAACCTTCTGTAATCAGCTTCTAATTATGTTGTCTGGACCCCTCTGGGCAAATCCTCCCTGCCCGTGCAGTGCCCTTCCAAGGTTTGTGTCCTCTGCAGGAAGCAGCTGGGGAACAAGTCAGATGGATCAGGCACGATGGTTTTGCAAACATCTCTTGTGTAATTTACACATCTGAAACCATCATTTCTTCAGTAAGCATGCCATTTTACCAAGGCACGTCATCTTCAGGAGAGGTAGGAGAGCACATCAAATATGCTTAAGGAGTGACTTTAGTAACTCATAGTTTTAAAACATCTTAATTCCCATTCAGCCAAAATGACCCAGTACACCACAACCATCTTAGAGATTGTCAGGTCAGTCTACAGAGACGGTGGGATGTTGTCAAAACAGCATCACACGAGCCCTCTAGGGAAACCCAAAAAATAAAAATTATCAAAGTCAGTGTGAGTTACAGAAATATTACAGAGTCAGTGAGACCTGGCCCTTAATCCTCAGCTGATGTCGACGCTAAGCAGCACATCCACAAAAGCCAAAGAGAATCTGAGTTTAGAGCACTGGATCGAGCCTTGGTTGCACATTGGAATCACCTGGGCATTTTTTTTTTTTTTTTTTTTAATCTCAATACCCAGGCCATATCCCAGGCCGATCCAATCAGAATCTCTGGGAGTGGGTCTCAGGAATCGCTAAATTTCAAAGCTCCCCCGGGATTCCAATATGCATCCAAGTTTGAAGGTCCACGAGTGGAACATCTGGCCCTTGCTCACAACTGCTGAGGTCCACCTCTCCTGCTGCCCAGTCATCCATCAAAGCTACACCAAAGGCAAAAACTCAAGGTAGAGCTAATACTCAGAGGAGGGTTAAAGGTTACCAGATAGCAGAGTGTTGAAAGCGGGACAGCCAAGGCACAAACGGAGACCAGAGACCCGAGGGCATGGCAGTTTGTGATATCCTTACTAGCCCTGCTCCAAAGAGGGATGTTGGATTGACCAATATGATGTATTGCCAGCTGATATTCCATCGAAAAAGAAATAAAACACATTCTAACCTCCGTATGTGTGTTCATCTATATGGGGCATGAAGGGGCTTCTGAAGAATTGTCGTGTTCTGTCTCTTGAGCTGAGTACTGGTTACACAGGTGTGTTCAGTTGGTGAAAATATATCCACCTGTACACTTACAATATATGTGCTTTTATACTTGTATATTGTGCTTTAGTAAAAAGTTGAGGAAAAAAAAGAGAGACCCTGCATTGATCATTGCACTGATGAGATGCTGTCAAATATAAAAAGCTCACCAGCCTGCTTAAAGCAATCAGTTTGATAATGGCCCAGATTAGAAATAATTCAAATAATAAGGACTTGGTTAAATAAATTAAGTCTAAGTCATACAATAGAATACTGTGTAGCTATTAAAATGTTATGTTGTGAAAGACTGTCGTGACATGGGAAATTGCTCACAATCTATTTTGAAGTAAAAAAAAAAAGCAGGTTCTAAAACGTTTTTATATGAATGTTACATATCACTATGCATTTTGCTATGCATGCTGTTTTCTGAAATAAACATATTAGGAATATTTGAGAAAGACAGACAGCGTGTATATAGAGCTTGGATTCCAGTCCCAACTCGGCTCTTTACTAATAATTGTTTGCACTTGAGCAAATTACTCAACTTTTTTGTTAACGGCTTTATTGAGCTATAATTCACATACCATACAGCCCACTCGCTAAAAATGTACGATTCAATGGTTCTTAGAATATTCAGAGCTGTGCATACATCACCATACTCCAATTTTAGACCATTTTCATCACCCCAAACAGAAACCTTGTCACTGGCTTCTTTCACTTACCATAAAGTTTTCAAGGTTCATCCAAGTTGTTATAGCATCTATCAGTGCTTCAGTCCTTTTTCTGGCTGAACAGTATTCCACTGTATGGGTAGACCACATTTTGCTTATCAATTTATCAGTCGATGGACATTTGGGTTTTTCCCTTTTTTGGCTATTATGAATAAAGCTGCTATGAATATTTGCGAACAGGTTTTTGCATGCACATATGTTTTCATTTCTCTTGTGTATATGCCTTACAGTTGGATTGCTGGGGATATGGTAACTCTATGTTTACCCTTTTGAGGAACAGCCAAACTGCACCAGTTTTCATTCCCACCAGGAGGATATGAGTGTTCCAATTTCTCCACATCGTCACCAACACTTATTATCTGACTTTTCGATTATAGCCACTCTATGGGTGTGGAATGGTACCTCAGAGTGGTTTTGATTTGCATTTCCCTGGTGGTTAATGATGCTGAGAATCTTTTCATGTGCTTATTGGTCATTTGTATATCTTCTTTGGAGAAATGCCTTTTCAGATCTTTTGCCTGGTTTTTAATTGGGTTATTTATCTTTTTATTATTGGGTTGTAAGAGTTCTTTATATATTCTAGAAACAAGTCCCTTATCAGATATATGATTTGCAAATATTTTCCCCCATTCTGTGGGCTGTCTTTTCACTTTCTTGACAGTGTCCTTCAAAGCACAAAAGTTTTAAATTTTGATGAAATCTGTTTTATTTTTTTTCTTTCTTTGCTTGTGCTTGTGGTGTCATGTCTAAAAAGGCTTTGTAAAACCACACCTTTTTAAAAATATATTTTTTATTGGAGAGAAGTTGTGAGTTTACAAAACAATCATGCATAGTGTGCAGAATTCCCATACATCATGCATCCCCAACGTCCTGCATTGTTGTGGAACTTTTGTTACAGATTATGAAAGAACATCATCAAAATGTTACTGCTAGCTATGGGCCATAACTTACATTTGGTATATTTTTCCAGACATCTCCCTGTTATTAACATCATGTATTAGTATTGTACATTTGTAGAACCATACTTTTTAATCTTCACATTCTCAGCATATAGCAAGCACCCAATAATTGAGAACTGAGATAATATATCTTTCCTCATCTGAACTTGGGAATTTACTAAATACTGTACCAGTTATCTATTACTGTGCAACAAATTATCCCAACTTAGTGACTTGAAACCACAAACATGTCATTTTGCTCGTGATTCAGTGAGTTGGTTGGGCAGTAC
Source organism: Tolypeutes matacus (assembly GCA_026826555.1). Classification (NCBI taxonomy): domain Eukaryota; kingdom Metazoa; phylum Chordata; class Mammalia; order Cingulata; family Chlamyphoridae; genus Tolypeutes; species Tolypeutes matacus. The sequence continues at coordinate 8,743,789 of JAKSZT010023082.1, read as the reverse complement.
TTCTGGTCTGGGCTGGCTTGGCTGACTCTGCTGGGCTTTCTCATGTCTGTGTTCAGCTTGCACGCTGGTTGGTAGCTGGATGATCTAGGATGGCTTCACTCATGTGTCTGGTGGTTGGTACACGGTTGGATGCTCTGGTTCTCCTCCATGCAGCCTTTCACCCTCCAGCAGGCTAGCTCAGACTTGTTCACATGGTGGTCTTAGAGTTCCAAGCACAAGCCCGGATATCCAAGCACTTGTCAAGCCTCTGCTTGTGTCATATTTGCCTATGTCCTATTGACCAAAGCAATTCACAAAGCCAAGCCCAGATTTGAGGGGCAGAGAAATAGACCACAGCTCTTTATGGGAAGGGAAGAATTTGTGGTCATTTTTGCAATCTACCACAAGCACCTCCTATGCTCCTAGCATTGTGTTAGACTCTCGTGGAGTCTTGTAAACCCTTTCAAATTTACAATATCACTGTGAATATTCATTCATTCATTCCGAAAATATTTCTTGAGTGCCTATTATGTGTCAGTCAGAGTTCTGGGCTCTCAAGATAGCTCAGTAAGCATAGCAGACAAAGATCCTTCCCCTTATTACAACCTGCATTCTAATGGATATTATAATAAGGAAAATTGCAAATAGAGTCCCAACAAATTATTCTGGTAGTGGTGAAAATTTCTTTTATTGAACTTATATACAATCAAAATGAAATCCAGGGCTTTGTCCCTGGGAGCAGGTGGGAAATGGAAATACCCCTAAGAACAGATGGCAATAGGGGAGAAGATTACAAGAGATCCTAAGAAAGTGAAGCAGACTCCTATAAAAATATGGAACTTTGTTTTTAAAATATTTTTAAATTGAGTTTTTATCATCAGGGTTCCACCAGAGAAACAGAACCAGTAGGAGATATATATTAAGGGATTTATTGCAAGGGATTGGCTTACATGATTGTAAGGACTGGTTAGGCAAGTCTGAAATCCATCGGGCAGGCCATGAGGAAGGGCAGGCTGGAACTGTCTGGCATGGGCTGAAGCTGCAGTCCAGAGGCAGAATTTCTTCATCAGGGAAGCCTCAGCTCTGCTTTTAAGCCGTTTCATTGATTGAATCAGTCTCACTCAAATGATCTAAAATAATCTCCCTTACTTAAAGTCAACTGATTATGGACTTTAATTACATCTACAGAATACCTTCATAGGAACACCAAGATTAGTGTTTAACTGAATAGCTGCAGACTGTGGCCTAGCCAACATGGCATATCAAAAGATCATCACCAGGTTAGATTGCACAACTCTGTAATTGTATATTAAAAAAACACTGAAATGTATACTTTGAAATGGATTAATTATATGGTGTGTAAAATATAGCTCAAAAAATCTGTTTTTTTATTTAAAAGTGGGTTACTAAAAAATAATAATAAAAAGAAGATTTTAAAAAGGTGGGTTACTGAAAAAAAAAGAATCCGAAAAAAAAAAAAAAAAAGATTTAAAAAAGGTGGGCTATTTCCATGCTTCAGCAATCTACTTTTAAAAAAATAGATGTGGGCTTCTTTTAAAAAAAAAAAAAAAGTCATATTATGAATATGCTTGACTAAGCCTGGGAAGGCAGAACAGAAACTGTAATGCATGAGAAACGTGGTGCTAACTCACCCTGAGCCTGGCACAGTTCTGTTCTCTCAGCTAGAAGTCACAGCAATTTCTCCATGGCTTCATTACTGCTTCTGTGCCATAGACCAATTAATGTTTACACTCCTCAGCCAGTCACTGGAAGAGACAGCTCTCTCAATAGCTGAAGAGCACAATCTGTGCTAAGAGCCCAGGAAGATTTTGGGCCCAAGGGCTGATTTCATGATGTAGGACCTGGTGCCACCTAATAAAAACCCTGTCACCTACAATTTGCTCTCTGTCTTCTCTGTACTTAAGTAGCTCTGGCCTGCGGGTAGTTGTTAGAACTTAGGAACAGAGACAAATAAGTAGGTGGTGAGATATTTTTTCCTAATGTGTGGCAAGGGCTACATGTGTTCTAACAATTTGGAGCAGGGTGAGATCATTCTGGACTGGAACAGCTTAGAGGAAGCCCCTGAAGAAGGAAGGATGAACAAAATGTGGATGCAAATGGGGTAGGAGTGCATGCATTGGGACCAGGAACAAACAAAGGGTTAGAGTAGGGAAGAGACTGGGCTGCCTGGAGCAGAGAGTGTTCTGAAGAGGCTGGGTAGGTATGGGAAAGTGGGTGCAGGTTAGGGAAGTGCCTGCAGGCTAGGCGGAGGAAGGTGAGCTGGATGCTCCATTGGGGTGGGGAAAGAAAATGCTATAACTTCTATGGTTTTTATTTTTGATCCAAAGAATAAGAAAACAAACTTAACTAGTAGGCAATAACTGGACTGATGCTGCCACCCTCCCCCTGTCTGTAGACCGGACAGTCACAAAACAAGAACATGGCCCAACTTATCTTAAAGACAGAGCGAGAGCGCCTCAACGGAGGGGGTGAGGATTCCCACCATGTGCTTCCAGCACTTTCCAACACATCGCCATTTGCTTCTGCCTAAAGTGTGTTTACAGATTCTAGTATCTAGTTATAATGAAACCAACCCTCACAAAATGAATGGGTGAATCTGTAGGATTCCACAAAGGAATCCCTGATTGAGAATATTAATAATAAGGCAAGCAGAATCAAAACACCAGAAAATGGCAGAGGTTGCACTGCTCCTCCTTCCAGAGCCTCATGGCAACCCTGAAGGTCAATTATATTATCTCCATTTAACAGATGAGGAGTCTGAATCCTAGAGAGGTCAGGTGACTAGCTGTGCTAATTCATCAGGTCTGCTGAGAAGCAGACACCAAGATGGGAACAGACATGCAAGAGATGTGTGAGGAAAAAGTATGCGAAGGGTTCCGAGGAGGGAACAGGAGAAGGTGGGAGTGCCTTCTAATGGCGATGCAGGTCTGAGCCCTGTGGAGACAGAGAGGGAAGGAGGCAGGATTGGGAAAGGGGAGTCTTGCGCTGCCATGCCATTCTGGGAGAGTCTCAGACAGGCCAACAGGGAGTCCTTGAGCCAAAGTTGCTCAATGGAGAAGTCCCGCATCTCCCAGGAATGGGCCGTACCGGTACCCTAACCATGCCATCATAGGCTGGGAGCAGCCGACGGGAAGCAAAGCCACAGTGCAAATGCTGTGGTGGATCCAGAGCGGCAGGAGCTGGCAGTCGGTCCATCATGCTTCCAAAGCAGGAGGTCTGAGTGGCACACTTTCATGGCCACCATAATAGCCTAAAACCACATGCCAGTAAATAGTGGAATTAGGATTTGAGCCGAGACCCTCCCAACTCTAAAACCCTTTTTTTTTTCTGCCACTGTACTAAATGCCATGGTCTTGAGCATGAGCCAAGTGGAAACAGAGGACTGAAGACAAATTCCACATACTTCCCAATTTTGCTCGAAAGGCTTCTCCCATGCCAAGGAGTACAATGGTGATAAACATCACCACTGGGAACCTACTCTGAACTTTCTCAAATCATTCCAGAAGCCACGCAGACTCCCGCAGCACAAATTTCTAAAGTCAAAACCAAGCCACGTATAACGTGCTAGGAATAGAAAGCCTAGGCAAGATTTTAAATCCTACTAAAATTGCTTTTTCCACTCTTGCCCATTCTTCCTCATCCCCTGAGAATACACAAATCCACAAATAGTTATTCAGCACTTCTTATAGGCCAGACTCGGCATTTGGTATTGGGTACATCTATTATGAAATTTACAATATGGCAGGAGAGGCAGGCATTAAAAAAATAATAAAAAATATAGATAAGGTTATGAAGGGAAGTTCAAGGTGGCTTAAGAGAGAAAGCAGGGAAGAACTAGCTTGAGATTGGGGTGTGGGGAGTGTCAAAAATGTCTAAATAGCATCCGTGTTAGGAGACCTAAGGTCTAGCCCAAAGCATGTGTCATTGGCTCCTTCAAGCATAAGAAGAGCTGGAAGTCAGGTTCCTGCCCCTAAAGTCTTCTCTTCCATGGGCCCTGCTTGTATCTTCCATGGGCCCTGCTTGTATCTTCCAGTGGGCTTAGCATATCGTTTTAAAGGAGGGTGTTACTTGACTGTGATGTTTATAGCATTTGAATTCTTAATCCTTTGCAGTCAATTTGAAAACATATAAATAAAATAAACACACCACATGGTTCTAAGCTTATTTTTTTCCCCTGGGAGTAAACTCGATTTAAGCTTTCTATCAGCCGGCTGTTCCAGCTATCACAGTGTAATGATTAAAACCTATGTATTTTATGCTGCCAGTCGGTAACATGGCAGGGGGTGCTCTCAGATTATACTGTTTAAAGGCTGTAAAGCTCCCTTATCTCCTGGTTACAAAACTGTTTGCCTTTTGGTTGACTAACTGATTTTGAGGCTCACTTGTTATACTGCTTATTCAGGTTGGAAATCATTAAACAAAAGGAAAGCTCCTGGATTAAGAGACTGCCATTTGACAACAAAACACTTCTTGCTATAGAGTGCTCATCAGTTTCTCACTCCTATTAAAAATAATTCTTTTCCTATGTGGAAGCCCACAGACCAGGCTTTTATTAAACAGGCTCAAAACACTTGCCAATCATCACCTCGTTAATCCTCACACTCTTTCCTGTTAAACAGGGACAAGGGTCATTATGCCACACTGGGCCAAGGTTGGAAAGAGTGCAGTTCGGTAGGCAATTATAGATCTTAAGGGGACAAACAGGGCACTCAATTCCCACTGAAGTATCAAGGTTGAATTACAGAATAATAAAGTATTAAGGCTGGAATTTTCCATAAAGATGGAGAGGCAAGGTTTAAGAGCAAGTGCCCCGGAGGTAGCTAGGGATCTGCTCAAATGGAAGCTCTCATGGTTCCCCTCTTAGGGAAGATTCTGAACCCCTTTATGCCCAGTTTCCTCATCCTTAAAAGTGAACTAATGAAAGGTATCTGCCTCCTGGTATGGTTGTGAGGATTAAATGAGATAGTGCACGTGAAGTGCTTAGCAAAACACACCTATAAATAGTGGCTTATAATTATGATCAAGTTCAAGTCCCAGGGATTTTAGAGCTGCGGATACTGAAGTGAGGGAGGTGGTATGATTTGCCCCCAACCCCAGGGTTATTTAGAGGCTGGTTAAGGTAGGAGAGAGAATCTAAACCTCGTCCTTCCAGTGACAAATTAGCAAGGGGAGTCCAGCAACGAGATCCAGGCCCACCAACGTCTTCTCAATTGAACAAAGACAGCCTCCTGACAGACTAGAGCAGAGCCACCCCTCTCCCCACCCCCACACCTACCCCTTTGTACTGGCCCAGGAGTCAGAAGACCTTGCCCAAGTCACCTCCTCTTTTTAGGCCTCCAGTCCAACTCCGGAAGATGAGGGGTTGCCTTGGCTAGAATGCAGAGTGTTTAATCTGGAGTCCATGAAGGGGGTCTCTGCAAATGCACGCAAACTTGGGTGAAGAGGGTCGGTCCAAGGCTTTCATGACAGGCTCTGAGCCCCAAAGAAAGTAAAAAACGACTAAACAATTCTCAGGGTCTCTCTGGTTGTGCAATTTTGTGACTCTAAGAGCCAATAATGGCCCGTTTGGGCCATCTTTACTGAGCACACCTGCTTGCTGAGAAACAACCCTTTTCAATGTTGCACATTATCAAAGCAGTATCACATATTATTTCACAACAAAACTCAAAGTGGGCATTTTGGCTCTGCTTTCTAGAACTTGGGATACAGAGAAAAGAAGTGGCTTTCCAAGAATCATACAGCCATTTAGGGAACCCAGACCTCTGCACTCCTTACAGCGGAGGGATGAAGGCATGGTAAAGGTTTTAGGAACAAAGAAAAGTAAGTTTCCTATCATGGCATGAAGGAATGGAAAAGACAGCCTGAATTTTTTTTTTTTCTGGGAATGAGGAGAAAATGGATAATGCACGTTACGTCACTTGGGACCTCCAGGAAGCAGATGGTGAGGCAGGGTTGGGCATACAAGTGGTCTTTTGGTGGGGAAGAGGGAGAGTAGCACCTGTGAAAGATAAAAGGGGAAGAAGCAGGACTGGGCAAGGGAAATCTTCCGAGCCCGGGGGATCTCTGACACCTGTGAAAGGAAATATGGGGGTGGCACACAGAGAACTTCAGCCCATCAGGTAGACGGTGTAGGTCCGCCAGAGTCTCTGCCCACCTGTAGGGGCTCCGGAGCAGGATTGCCCATTACAGAAGTCCCTCACTGGACAGAAATGACAAGGCCCGAGAATCCTCGCCATGCTCAGTCATTGCCTGGGTGCTGCCCAGGAAAAGTGTGATCTCGGCTCAAGGACCAACACAGTTTGTTGTGTCTCTCATTGTCTCTCTGTTGCCTCCTAAAGAGAAGACGAGAAGAGAAGACAAGCAGACACAGAGAGCACACAGCGAATGGGCACAGAGAGCAGAAAGCGAGCACAAAAACAACAAGCGGGGGAGAATAAATAAATAAAATAAATCTTTTAAAAAAAACAACAAAACAAAAAAGGACCAACACAGAAGCAGAAGGTGCTAACAGCCAACCCTACTCCTTACAGCTGAGCAGCAAGTTCCTTCTTAAAGGGAGAGCCGGGTCATGCACCTCCATAGTCACCACTCAAATAATTCATTTTCAGTGTTTTCTGGGACCAAAATGAAAGGCAGGTATCTCTGATTCCAGTGGAAATAAGGGCTGTTTGGTCAAATGTCCGCAGAAGATTTCATCATTTACCAGAGTAGTGCATTACCAGGTACCAGGTAATGCCTGATGAAGGTCCATTATTTGACAGATCGGCAAGTCTTTGATAAGGGATATGTAGCTGTTTGTGTAAATTCTGTAAACATCACACGTGGTTAACTCGAAACTACTCTTAACCTAAACTCGATTTCCATGGAAACACCATAGGGTACAGCTGCCTGGCTTGTACATGTGAAGTCTGGAGTCTCATCCTACTTCTCTTTCCAAGGTGCTGAGTGGCATCAGATTTAATGTTTCCACAGGCAGATTAGCAGATGTACATGGTACTTGTATTTTTTAAATTACATAAGCAATTACTTCTGTGACTACACACACAAAATAAAACAGGTTTAGAAAATGAACATTCTGTGTAGCTGTTTCTTCTCTGCACAGGATGCTCCTGATTTGTCTTTGGATCAGCTCCCAGGGGATTTTCCATCTTTTGCCCTCTCCTCAGACAGCTTCAGTTTGACTCTTCTTTTTTTTTTAATTTTACCGGGAGGTCCTGGGGATTGAACCCAGGTCCCTCCATATGGGAGACAGACGCCCAACCATTTGAGCCACATCCACCCCTCTTCAGTTTGACTCTTGAGCCTTTATCCCCCTCCGAGAGCAGCATATCAGGTCAGCCCTTTGTCTGAGTGTGGTCAAAACCAGCCCCAAACTAGTTGGGGAATACTGGCTCTTGGGCACAGTCTCTTTGGGAAGCTCCTCATAACACCCTTCATTACCCACAAAGCTTCCATGAGGGGCCTTAGGGTATGGCTCACCTCTGGCTCCTGCTTGTCACTCTGGGTCATGGAGAGACTGACAGGAGTCAGGATGCCTGCCAGTTAGGATAATTTTGGCTACAAGTAACAGAAAACCCTGAAGCAAACTGACGTAATAGGTAAGGAAATCTCTTACCTTACATAGCTAGGAGTACAGCTAAGGTGGACCCAGGTGTAGGGCAGCGTCTCCTCACTTCTCTACTTTGCTATACTTGCTGACTTCTTCGGCGACTGATTCCTCTCATGGTCACAAAATGGCTGGCTGGATGGCAGTTTGGACTACATGCTTCCTTGTTGATAAAGGGGGGCAGAGGGGAAAGGAAGCCTGAAGGGCTTTCCTTAATCCTGCCTAGGCCAGCTTGGGTCATTGCCATGTGCTGTTTGGCTTAAATCAATCAGGATTCTTCTCTTGAGCTACAGGTGGGGCAGATACCATAACAAAAAGGGCAAAGGATGTAGGACAGGCCATCAGCAGTGTCTACTACAATTACCATGGAGAACGATTCTTTAAAAAGAGTCTTTATAATTTTAGGCAAGCACCCATGCCTAGGAATTTCTGGTCATAGCAGGCCTACTACCCTCCAGAATTTCCATATCAAAAAAACACACAAACAGGCAAAGGAATTTCCATATCTATCAGAGATTTGTAGTGGTCATTAGGGTAAAATGGATATGATTTTTAAAAACACACAAAGAATAAAAACCTAATTTTCGGCCTGCTAAGTATCCATCACCGTGCTTTTTGGCAGGGTGGGGTACCAGTTTCCCTAGGAAAGGATTCTAGGGCTAGGACCTAAAGGATGAATGGGGTGGAGGCAGGGATAATCAGTTCGGGTTGCAGGGACAGCATTCAAAGACCTAGAAGCACAAGGGAGAGTTCATTTGGGAAAAAGGAAACACCTTATGTAGCTGGAGAGAAGGGTGTTTGAGAAGATGGCAGGACAAGAGTTGGAAAGGAAGAGAAAGGCTTGTCAAGGTCATTAATGCTAAACTCAGAATGTCCTTGAGTATCACTGGCCAGACATCAGTATGTTTATGGGGCCAAAATTAACAGTGGCACTAGAAAGTAGATTTCAAAATGCCTGGATCTTTTAGGCCCTCGTGGTGGCTCTGCTCAGTCACACAACCCTTTGGCTCAGTATGTGCCCATTCCTAGGTTACAGACTCTAAACCATCCAAGCAACCCTAAACTGTGGTCATCAATGGACTTCTGGTCAGAGCGTCACAGCCTTGCTTTATAATACCAGGGCTGTAGCCCATTAAATATCAAAGATTGTCATAAAGTTTTCAAATCCAAATTCATTTGTTTAAAAAATGAAGATTAATTGAGCTGCCTGCCATGGATTCAGAGCTGAATAGTATATCTAGTGTCATTAGTATTGAATGGCAGGCAGGTTCTTCTGAAACAGTCACATGAAGCAATTGGAAGTTTTCCTGCTCTCTGGTTCTCCCAGAGACTCTGAAAGCTATTCAATATTTTAAATAAACCTCTTAAAATAGCAAGAGTGGATTCTGATGTTGGCAACTAAGAACTCTGATAGATTAAAAAAAAAAAGAGAGAGAAATGTTCAAAATTCATCCAATAATGTTGTCACATTCCCAAAAGGTTGAGAATCCATGTCTTAGAATTTTTTCAAGATAAAAGTAACTCTATTCAAATTGTAGCAAAATAAAAATGCTTTCAGTTCTTCCACATGTACATTTACCTCCAAGAATGTCAACAATCTCCACATTAAAGAATATTCATAGGCAAGGAATATGTTAAAACAGAGATTCCTATTTTGCAATGAGATTTTGCAAACACATTTCTGGCTGTTTCCTCCATGGTATATTTAAGAGCCTAATTAGAGGATACTTGGTATAAGATGAACCGCAAAGTCAGACCTTTCCCCTTATAAATACCACTGTCTCTTACGGTGAGCTTTGTAATTGTGAGGCTGAAACACCATGTAAAATCTACTTACTGTAATCGGAAATCTCCAGAAGTCCTGATGCAGTGTTTTGTATCCTGGGCTGGTATGAGGAAAACTATTTATGGTTATCAGAAATCTCCCTAGAAGGGTAAGGGAATAGAAATGTCATTGAAAACAAAAATGCCACATGTATGGATATTGTAACAGACTTAACTGACAAAAATCTGCCCACTTCCTCCCATTATGTATGGACAATGGTAACTATTATACAATTAGTCCACTCTTTTATCTCAAGGGGGAAAACAGTGCCATGAATTTCAGGGTTACTGGAACTTGGATAAACTCCCTTTCTAGTGAAATTTCCACTTAATTTTATAAGAACTACTCAAAGACTTATAATTTCAGCCATACATTAATATTTTATTCTTACACTGAGGCTTCCTTAAAGAAAACCTGTACTTCATGAAAAACTATAACATGAAGGTGCATGTCAAATCCAGAGGCTCCACCACATGATGGTTGTCATTTGCGAATACATGAGCCACTTCCATATTTATGGCTTTTTCTTGTCCCACATTTGCTCTGTAACTGGGATGTCAAACTTTGGTTTCCAGTTCAAGTAAGGGCCCAGAATGCAATACGTAAGCCCTTATCTACCCAGACTAGAAGTCTATTTATTCCTTCTCTTGCTTTCCCCTTATATGGTAGGAATCCCCTGGGATTTTTTATGCACCAGTCTGCAAATTCCTGCCTCTTTTTGTGGGAGCCAGAACTCACAGCACTTTCTAGACTGGTTGGCCACCAGCTGCCCACCAGACTAGCAGAACAAGGCAGCATTGCAGCTGATGGGGCCACTTGTCTCACCATAGCTGAGAGGTAGTGCACACTAAGACGCCACGTGGTGTGAGAAAGAACAAAGCCGGGGGCCAGGGCTCTTTGGGCCCATCCACATGGCTGCTTTACCAGACAAAGCCTGTTCCAAGGAGGGCTGCACTGGGATAAGTTATTTGATGCCCCATACCCCGAGACCCAGGAATACTGCTTCTGATTCCAAGCTACAGCCAGCGCACTGCTCCATTCTCCCCCATTCCCCACAGTAACTGCATTGCAGGGCCCTTGTTGCTATTTCCTACCCCCAGTGTTTGCTCTGTGTCACCTAGGTCCACTTCAATAGATTTCATTACCAAATTTCAGGGAGAAGGCTTGGTGTTGACAGTCCCTTCCCTTCCAAAAGGCTCTTGGCCTTCTTATGCAAAATTTCCCAGGCCTGCCCCTGTCAGCAACCTTTAACCTCTCCATATCATGAATTTGCTGATGGAGGAATACGAAGAAAAATTTACCTGGTACTCTACTACAAACTCTCTCTCTCTCTCTCTCTCTCTGGTGGGATAGAAGTAGGGTCAGGTCGTAATATCAAGGTGAAAAGACAGAATATTCTTCACCACAATTTTTACCCCAGGTTTCAGAGGTTTACCACTGCTGAAAAGCTCAATGACCTTCATTCAGTAATCCAATCTTTTCTCACCCTTGTGTTTCTCTTTGGAGCTTCTTTGAAGACTTCCTTTAAGTGTTCGTTGAGTTGAATTGCAGGTGAAGTAACTGAGATGGGAGTTTATTTCAAACAAGCACACTTCCTCCTATTTTGGTCATCTGTCAATGCATTTTAATAAAGCATAATTCCCCCTAAAGGCAGGGGTAGGCTGTGTTGTGTCCATGTTTGACAGTGCGGAATCACCTTAACCCTTAAAGGCCATCACTGTCCAGAATTCCTTGGTAATCCTCAGTGGAGAAAGTGCTCCAGTTTGGAGCAGTTGTAGCCACTTGCAGGAGGTGTGTGTGTGTGCATGTGTGTTGTGGGTGGGTGCACATAACCCAACTGTGGGCAGGAAGAATGATGCAAAGGCTGAGAACTAGGTTGGTGATGGAGTGTCCCTTGGGTGACCTCCAGGTGCAGAGGACCCAGTTCTTAGTGTATTCCACAGAGCAGTCCAAGGTTACCTGAACACTGACTGATACCTTATACCTTCCTGGATGACAAAGGCATTTTCCCAGAGACAGAAAATAGCTTACAGTCTAATGTGTCTCCACAGGTTTTGAAGATAGGATCTAGATTTGAAAATCCATCCAAGATATGACTATACTTGGTGACACTCTCCCAACCAAAAACATTTATCAAGAGCCTCCTATGTGCTAGGCACTGCATTAGGAGTTAACACTTTCATGTCATTTAAACCAGACAACAGTCTTAAAATATATAGTTTTAAAAATTCTGTGGGGAGGAGGGGGGCAAGATGGTAGCTGAGTAAGGCATTCCAAGTGTCAGCTCGTCCTATAGGGCAGTGGGTAATCTAAACAGAGCTATCTAAAGTGCCTGTTTGGGGGGTCCAGGAAGCCAAAAGAGCATCCTGCAACATCCTTGAAAGGATGTAAGGAGACTTCCCATCTGCAGTGAGGATTCCTGAGTAGAGCACTCCACATTGCAGAGGCTGGTGCCCATCCTCAACTGACGGCACAAGCCACCCTGGCAGCTATTCCATGGCTGGAGTTGAAAGCTCCATTTCTCAAAGATGGAGGAGAAAGAGACAGTTGGCAACTGACTTCAGCTACTGATTAGTAAATTCGGCTGCCTAAAGTATAATCCTAAGAAAAGCTAAAGTTTGAACCTGTCCAAGTCGGAAAGAGGCTGGTAGCCACCATTTTAACTCTGCCCCCAGCATGAGGGGAAGTGGGGCTGATTGAAAATCACAGTGATGGTAGGGACCAGCTTCTTTCCACCCAGATCGGATTGCAGCCCTAGCCTAGGCTCCAGTCCCACATCAGGCAGGGAAGAAGCTGGGGAGCCTGCACCAGCCTTTCTGGGCAGCTGCAGGCACTTCCAGCCAGTGTAGACTGAATAGTCGGACACCTGTGGCTCTATCCCCACACCCCAATAGGATAGGAGGGGAGCTGTGTTTCCTCAGCCTCTCTGGGCAACTGTAGGCACTTTCGGCCCACACAGATTGGTTTGTTGAGCACCTTTGTTTACATCCCCACCCCTCTACCCCCATAGGATAGGAGGGGGCTGGTGTTTCTTCAGCCTCTCTGGGCAACTGCAGGCACTTTCAGCCCACACAGACTGGATACTCCAATACCTGTAGCTCCACCCCTTCCCCCCCAACATGATAGGAGGGGAGCTATACTTCCTCAGCCTCTCTGGGCAACTATAGGCACTTTCAGCCCACATGAACTCATTTGTTGAGCACCTTTGATTCCATCTCCACCCTCATCCTTCCATAGGATAGGAGTGGGCTGGTGTTTCCTCAGCTTCTCAGGGCAACTGTGGCACTTTTGGCCTGCATGAATGCAACTGTTGGGCGTCTGTGGCTCCACCCCATCCCCAATAGGACAAGAGGGGGCAGTGTTTCCCCAGCATCTCTGGATAATTGCAGGTGCTTTTGGCCCCCACCAACTGAATAGTCGGACACCTGTAGTTCCATCCCTGCCCCCAAGTAGTATAGGAGGGGAGCTGTGTTTCTTCAGCCTTTCTGGGGCAGCGGCAGGCACTTTTGGCCTGCACGGACTGGACTGCTGGGTACCTGTGGATCCACCCCATCCCTCAATAGGATAAGAGGGGACTGGTGTTTCCTCAGCCTTTCTAGGCAACAGCAGGCACTTTTGGCCTATAGGGACTGAACTGTTAGGGGCCTGTGGATCCACTCCCATCCCCCAATAGGATTGGAGGTGGCTGGTGTTTCCTCAGCCTTTCTGGGCAATGGCAGGCACTTTCGGCATACACAGACTCAACTGTTGGGTGCCTATGATTCCATCCCCACCCCCTAAAAGACAGATGGAACAGTATTCCTTCAGCCTCTCAGGGAAACTGCAGGTACATTTGGATTAGGTTGTTGGGCATTCCGAAAAGTGCATGTCCAACCCTGGCAGGGAAGGAGGGGGGGCGGTGCTACATCAGTCTACCTGGGCAACTGTGGTCATTGTGGACCCACACAATATAGATTACTGCCCATATCTGCAGCTCCATCCCTACCCCAGGCAGGGGAGGGGGTGGTGGTGAATCTCCATCAGTCTCTCCAGGCAACTGTAGAAGGTCTTGGCCTGCACAACTTTGATTATTACACATGGCTGTGGCAGAAGAAAAAGGTGGGAGAAGATTCATTGGTTCCTGGAGCAATGTAGGCAGCACCAGGCTCCACAGCTTACAGTACCAACTACATCCCTAGCTCCTACTACACAACCAGCAAGGGAGAAAGGGCAAGAAAGCCCTAAACAAAAGAGAGAAACTGTGCCCAGAATAAATACATCTGGACACCAACAAAAAATTGCAACCCATACCAAGAAACAGGAAGATATGGCCCCGTCAAAGGAACAAGATAAGCCTCTAGATAACATAATGGAGTTGAGACAACAAATCATAAATGTTAAAAACAAATCTCCTTGGGGTCGGATGTGGCTCAACTGGTTGGGCGCCCGTCTCCCATATGGAGGGACCCGGGTTCGATCCCCGGGACCTCCCGGTAAAAATAAATAAATAAATAAAAGTATTTTTTTAAAAAAAACAAAAACAAATCTCCTTAATAAATTCAATGACATGGCTAAAGAGATTAAGGATATTAAAAAGACACTGGGTGAGCACAAAGAAGAATTTGAAAGCATACATAGAAAAATAGCAGATCTTACAGGAGTGAAAGGCACAATAAATGAAATTTAAAAATGCACTGTAGGCATATAACAGCAGGTTTGAGGAGACAGAAGAAAGAATCAGTGAGCTTGAGGACATGGCCTCTAAAAGTGAACATACAAAAAAAAAAGATGAAGAAAAGAATGGAAAAAATTAAACACGGTCTCAGGGAACTAAATGACAACAAGAGACATGCAAATACACATGTCATGGGTGTCTCAGAAGGAGAAGAGAAGAGAAAAGGGGCAAAAGGAATATCTGAAGAAATAATGGTAGAAAATTTCCCAACCCTTTTGAAGGACATAAACATTCACGTCCAAGAAGTACAATGTACTCCTATCCAAATAAATCTGAATAGACCAACTCCAAGACACATACTAATTAGAATGTCAAATGCCAAAAACAAAGAGAGAATTCTGAGAGATGCAAGAGAAAAGCAACACATAACATACAAGGGATACCCAATAAGATTAAGTGCCAATTTTCACCAGAAACCATGGAGGCAAGAAGGCAATGGTATGATGTATTCAAAATACTGCAAGAGAAAAACTGCCAGCCAAAAATCTTATATCCAGCAAGATTGCCTTTCAAAAATGAGGGCGAGTTTAGAATATTCACAGATAAACAGAAACTGAGAGAGTTTGTAACCAATAGGCTGGCTTTGCAGGAAATACTAAAGGGTGTGCTACAGCCTGACAAGAAAAGACAGAGAGAGAGAGGTGTGAATAGTCTAGAAGTGAAGATTATATCAGTAAAAGTAACTAAAAGTGTAAAAAGAGTGGTGAAAATAAAATATGACAGATAAAACTCAAAGTTCAAAATGGGTAAAATAAGAACTGCCTTTACAGTAATAACATGGAATGTTAATGAACTAAATTCCCCAATCAAAAAACATAGACTGGTGGAATGGAAAAGAAAATATGAGACATCTATATGCTGTCTACAAGAGACTCACCTTAGACCCAAGGATACCAATAGATTGAAAGCAAAAAAAGCTGGAGTAGCCATACTTATATTGGATGAAATATAAATATAGACTTTAAAAGCAAAACTGTTATTAGAGACAAGGAAAGACATTATATATTAATAAAAGGGGCAATTCACCAGGAAGAAATAACAATCATAAAGGTATATGCACCTAACCAGGATGCCCCAAATTACATGAGGCAAACACTGGCAAAACTGAAGGGAAAAATAGATATCTCTACAATAATAATTGGAGACACCACTCTTAGCATTGGCTAGAACATCTGGGCAAAGGATCAATAAAGAAACAGGGAGCTTGAATAATAGGATAAACGGACTAAACCTAATAGACATATAAAGAACACTGTACCCCCAAACAGTAGGATATATAGTCTTCTCAAGTGCTCATGGATCTTACTCCAGTATAAATCATATGTTGGGTCACAAAACAGATCTCAATAAATTCAACAAGATTGAAATTATACAAAGCACTTTCTCTGATCATAATGGAATAAAGTTGGAAATCAACAAGAGGCAGAAAAAGGGAAAATTCACAAATATATGGAGATTAAACAACACACTCTTAATCAGTGGGTCAAAGAAGAAATTGCAAGAGAAATCAATAAAAATCTCGAGATGAATGAAAATGAGAACAAAACATCAGAACCTATGGGATACAGCAAAGGCAGTGCTGAGAGGGAAACTTATAGCTCTCAATGCTTACATTAAAAAAAAAAGAGAGAGCTAAAATCAATAACCTAACTACACAGCTGGAGAAACTAGAAAAAGAACAGCAAACTATTCCCAAAGCAAGTAGAGGGAATGGAATAACAAAGATCAGAGCAGAAATAAATGAAATTGAGAACAAAAAAAAATAGAATTATAAAAACCGAAAGTTAATTCTTTGAGAAGATTAACAAAATCAACAAACCCTTAGCTAGACTGACAAAGAAAAACAGAGAGAAGATGCAAATAAATAAAATAAAAAATGATAATGGGGATATTACTACTGACTCCACAGAAATAAAAGCAATCATAAGAGGATACTATGAACAACTGTAAGCCAACAAACTAAACAATGTAGATGAAATGGAAAAATTCCTAGGAATGTACAAACAACTTACACTGACCCTAAAAGAAATAGAAGACCTCAACAAACCAATCACAAGTAAAGAGATTGAAACAGTCATCAAACAGCTCCCCAAAATGAGAAGCCCAGGACCAGAGGTGAGTTCTACCAAGCATCCAAAAAAAGATTTAATACCAATCTTACTCAAGCTCTTCCAAAAAATTGAACAAGAAGGAACGCTACCAAACTAATTCTATGAAGCCAATATCACCCTAATACCAAAGCCAGATATAGATATTACAAAAAAAGAAAATTACAGACCCATTTCCCTAATGAATACGGACGCAAAATTCCTCAACAAAACACATACTAATCGAATCCAACAACACATTAAAAGAATTATTCCTCATGATCAAGTGGGTTTTATACCTGGCATGCAAGGGTGGTTCAACACAAGAAAATCAATCAGCATAATACACTACATTGATAAATCAAAGAAGAAAAACCACATGGTCCTATCGATTGATGCACAAAAGGCATTTGACAAAATACAGCATCCTTTCTTGATAAAAATACTACAAAAGGTAGGAATTGCAGGAAAGTTTCTCAACATGATAAAGGCCATATATGAAAAACTCACAGCTAACATTGTACTAAATGGTGAAAGAATGAAAGCTTTCCCTTTGAGATCAGGAAAAAGACAAGGATGCCCACTGTCACCACTGTTGTTCAATATAGTGCTAGAGGTTCTAGCTAGAGCAATCAGACAAGGAAAAGAAATAAAAGGCATCCAAATCAGAAAGGAAGAAGTAAAATTTTCGCTATTCACAGATGATATGATCCTATTCCTAGAAAGTCCCGAAAAATCTACAACAAACCTGCTATAGCTAATAAACAATTTCAGTAGAGTGTCAGGATACAAGATCAATATGCAAAAATCAGTGGTGTTTTTATACACTGGTAATGCACAATCTGAAGAGGAAGTCAGGAAAAAAATTCCATTTACAATAGCAACTAAAAGAATCAAATATTTAGGAATAAACTTAACCATGGATGTAAAGCCATTCTATTCAGAAAACTACAATGCATTGCTAAAAGGAATTTTAAAAAGACCTAAATAATTGGAAGAACATTCCATGCTCATGGATTGGAAGACTAAATATCATTAAGATGTCAGTTCTACCCAAATTGATATACAGATTCAATGCAATCCTGATAAAAATTCTGCCAGCATTTTTTAAACAAATGGAAAACACAATTATCAATTTTATTTGGAAGGATAAGGGGTCCTGAATAGCCAGAAACACCTTAAAAAGGAAAAGTGAAGTTGCAGGGCTCTCACTTCCGGACTTTAAATCATATTACCTAGCTACAGTGGAAAAGCAGCATGGTACTGGCATTAAGATGACACATAGACCGATGGAATAGAATTGATGGTTCAGAAACAGACCCTCACATCTATGGTCAAGTGATTTTTGACAAGCCTGTCAAACCCACCCAGCTGGGGCAGAACAGTCTATTCAACAAATGGTGCTGAGAGAACTGGATAGCCATAGCCAAAAGAAAGAGGACCCCTATTTCACACCTTACACAAATATTAAATCATAATGGATAAAAAATATAAATATAAAAGCTAGAACCATAAAGCTCCTAGGAGAAAATGTAGGAAAACATCTTCAAGACCTGGTGGTAGGTGGTGGATTCTTAAACCTTTCACCGAAAGCACGAGCAACAAAAGAAAACATGGATAAATGGGAATTCCTCAAACTTAAACACTTTCGTGATTCAAAGGACTTCGTCAAGAAGTTGAAAAGGCAGCCCATACAATGGGAGAAAATATTTGGAAACCACATATCCGATAAGGGTTTGATTTTCACTCTATATAAAGAGATCATACAACTCAACAATAAAAGAGCAAGCAATCCAATTTAAAAATGAGCAAAAGACTTAAATAGACATTTCTCCAAAGAGGAAATACAAATGGCCAAAAAGTACATGAAAAAAATGTTCCATATCACTAGCTATTAGGGAAATGCAAATCAAAACAAAATGAGATCATCTCACACTGCATAGAATGGCAATTTTTAAAAAACAAAACAAAACAGAAAACAACAAGTGCTGGAGAGGATGTGGAGAAATAGGAACACTCCTTCACCATTGGTGAGAATGCAAAGTGGTGCAGCCTCTGTGGAAGATAGTTTAGCAGTTCTTCAGAAGCTAAATATAGAACTGCCATATGATGCAGGAATTCCTCTACTAGGAATATATCCAGAAGAACTAAAAACTGTGATGCAAACTGACATGTGCACACTGATGTTCATAGTGGCATTATTCACAATTGCCAAAAGATGGAAACAACCCAAGTGTCCATCAACCAATGAATAAACAAATTGTGGTATATACATACATTGGAATACTACGTTGCAGTAAGAAAAAATGAAATTGGGACACATATGATAACATGGTTGAATCTTGAAGACATTATGTTAAGTGAAATAAACCAGACACAAAAGGACAAATATTGCATGGTCTCAATAATATGAACTAAATATGAAGAAATAAACGCATGGAGTTATAACCTACAGTACAGGTTATTAGGAGATAAGAGGAGGGCTCTGAGGGAGTACTGATGCTTAATGTATGTAGAAGTTTTAATTAACTTCACTGTAAAAGTGTGGAAATGGATAGAGTTGATGGTAACACATTATAGTGAGTAGCAGCTGGTTTATAAATGGGATTGTGGATGAAATGGGTAGTCTAGGGATGTAAATGTCAGTTGAAAGAAAGCTAGAGAATAATCTAGGGACTGAATAACACAGTGAACCCAGCAGTGGATAAGAATTGTGGTTAATAGTACAAATGTCAGAATGTCCTTCTGTGAACTAGAATGGATGTACATCACTATTGCAGGGTGGTGGGAATGTGGAGAAGCATGGGAAAATACAATTAATGTAACCTACGGACTATAGTAACAGCAATTCTGTAATATTCTTGCATCAATGCCAAAGATGTACTGTGTTAATAATGCAGGGGGCGGGGTATGGATAAGATATGCCAAATGTATGCTATGGACCGTAGTTAGTGGTAATAGTCTGATGATATTATCTCATAATCTGTAACAAATGTTCCACAACGGAGTGGTGTGTTGGTGAAGCGGTGTTGTATGGGAATTCCACACATGTGCATGATTGGTTTGTAAGTTCACAACTTCTATTATAAAAATATATTTAAAAAATTCTGTGGGGAGCGGATGTAGCTCAGTGGTTGAGCACCTGCTTCGCATGTATGAGGTCCCGGGTTCAATC
Organism: Tolypeutes matacus; assembly: GCA_026826555.1. Lineage (NCBI taxonomy): Eukaryota > Metazoa > Chordata > Mammalia > Cingulata > Chlamyphoridae > Tolypeutes > Tolypeutes matacus. Next base: position 8,724,382 of record JAKSZT010023082.1, on the reverse strand, counting down.
CCAGGTATACTTTCTTTAAAAAATTTCCGTGAATGAGGAAGCTGAAATTCAAAAAAGATTCCCCCAAATCAAATGGCTAGTTGGTGAAAGGTATGGATTTCAAACCCGAGTCAGGCTGCTTGCTAACAGTTTGTGCCCACTGATTCCTTCCTTGATCCTTTGGAATGGAGGTGGTGGCAGCCACAGTGGATGGAGAAATATGGATGATGGGTGCTCTGTGTGTATGTCTATGTATGATGGGGGAAATGGGCAGAATATTGGCCAGACCACTGAATAGCTGAGCAATGTGATGGAGACCCAACTCTAGCACATTCCCAGTTATGGTACAGCCCCCAAAAAATCAGGAAAAGTTTTGCTCTAAGATGTCGAATTTGCGAATAGCATTCATTTCCCTTCTCTGTCTAAATAGCCCAGAGCTGGTTCATTCAGTGGATTTGAACAGTGAGTTAAGGGTCAAAAGCTGACTCCTGGGTAATCCAAATTGGTAAATAATGTGGTGTGGCCGATTGTATTATTGTTCTGCAATTCCCCTCACTAGAAGCAAAGTATTTCCCCAGTCCATTGATTCTTGAACTTGGCCATGTGACATGCTTTGGCAGATGGGGTGTTAGTAGATTCTTGCAGTATCTACTAACAGTTGGTAGATGCAAGCAGAGGCTTGAGTTGTGCCTTGGCAATTGAACTTGTTCTCTTATGCTTCAGTCACGAGCAGAAAATGGCCCAGGTGACCTGCTGATCTAAAGAGGATGAGACACTTGGAGTATATCTAGAACCAAACTGCACCTTAGAACCAAACCGAGTCAAGGCTAGCCTAGATAAACCAATCTCCAGATGCACAAGTAAAAATAAATGGTTGTTGTTTCAACACAATTAATAGGTTTGGGGGTGTTTTGCTATGCATCATAAGTATGAAAATGGCTGACAGATACATGTGGATATACAGGCATAAGCACTGTCTGCTCATAAGTTTCTAAGGACCATGCATTTACACACATATATACATGGGTCGTTAGTGAAAGGGAATTTTTCCTGCTTGGCTTTTTAATATATTTTTAACTTAACAGTAGAACGGCTGTTTTTACAATGCCCAATGTCGTGACTAAGATACTCCTAAAGTTTTCCTTCTCAATGGATGACACATAAGAACCCAATTTTCTCCTGGATAGCACGTGTAACCGGAAGTCTCAATGATGTGGAGACAGCTGTGGTGGGTATAAAAAGGACTGGCTACAGGGTCACACCAGGGGTGTGCTGTAGCAGGCTTGCACCCGCTTGTAGGAATTGATAGTCAAGTTTTCAGGAATTTTCCAAGCCTGCTGTTAAACACAGTCATTATTAAAAATGAAATTATATAGCCTTATACTTGAATAAATTATATTAAAAACAAAGGTAATAAATACTCAAACTCATCACTTCCTTATTATTTTATTGCATGCCACTATTATCTATGCTCTTTAGTTTATTCATGTCTCTTGGACAGGTATATTATGATGGGGTACTACTGCAATCCTCTTCCCAACTCCATGTACAGTGATGTCATGTTGGTAGCTTGAGATTGGACATTGTGGGAGCTTTTATGCCATGGAAAGCAGAAAACCCTAAAAATCAGGGTTTGGTTTATTGTTTTAGTGACTATCTAGTCTTAGGAAATTGATGGAGAAAATGGTAACAATGGATTAAACTTAAAAGTGTGTCATGAACCAAATATATTGTGTAACATATTGTTTGATTTTTAAAAATTATATGTATCCATTACATTTAATTGAGAAATGTATATATTTATTCATCTGTGTTTACTTTTTAGTTTTTAATTGTTTATATTTTCAATTATTAAATATACAAAATAAAGTTAAAAAAAAGTGTGTCATGTCTGTATCCATTATGTTGTGGATAGCACAAAAAATTAAGAGACTATTCTTATAGCATTCAGAAACTATTATCCAAATCAGCAAAGAAGCTGCTCATGTCACTGAAGTATGAGTGAGGTTTTTCCTTGTTACTTCCTTGTTTCGCTTTTGACTTATTCATTAAACTAAGTGAAAACATCAACATTCCTGTAGTAATGTCAATTGCAACCACAGGTCAGCTACAAAAAAAGTTGGCGAAAACCAATGAATGCGTTGGAATCACTTGGCTATATGGAATTTACGTTAAGAATACTGTTTATATTTTATTATTGGTAAATTGTGTGTTAAACATCCTTTATATCAGTGAAATTTATAATAAATTTATGTGCATGTGTGTGTATTTTTTGGAGAACCGGTTGTTAAACATTTACCAGCAAACCACTGGGTCAGACCAACCTAGATTTATATCATAGCTCTGCCACCTGAGTGACCTTGAACAAGTCATTTAGCCTTTCAATCTCAGTTTTCTCATCTCTTCATAAGGATGACAATCTTATGAAGAGATGAGAAAACTTATTCTCTCACGGAGTTGGTAAAATGCTCAAATGAATGTGTAAGTCAGGGCCATCTGTAAATCACAAAGATCCACATCTGGGTTAGGATTATTGCTGGCTGTGTTACCTCGGGCAAGTTACCTAACATTTCTGGCCCTCATTTTCCTGGACTGGAGACACTATCTACATCACCAAGTATGTTGCCAAGTAGTCGAAGCTATTGCGTGAGATGACAACATACGTGAAAGTGCTTTGTGAACCTGCGAGGAGCTATTCAGAGTAAGGTGCTGACAACAGTCCTTTCACTAGCAAGGTTCCATCCACAGCCGCAATCCCCTCCTGCCTGTATTCAACCCCCACCCTTCAAAGACCAGTTCAGATGCTACCTCCTCTAGAAACTCCTCTGCCCACTGTCAGGGCCAAGCTGGGTCCCAGCCCTGTGTCTCTCGGCCCTGCCCTAATGGGGCTGCTGGAACTCACCGTGCAGCTCAAACCTGCCCTCTGTGACCAGGGAGGATCCTGCTATGCTGCTCCTGTAGGAGGTCACCTGACTGCGATTATGTCCCAGTAATGATTCGTGGGCTTCTTCCCTGTTCCCAGGCTCCCCACCGCCACCCCTGCCAATCCCAAACCCAGCTCCTATCGTGGGGGTCCCTCACCTCTAACCCTAAACCTAACCTTAACCCCTAACTGTTAACCTTAATCCAAACCTCTAACATGAACTCAAGCCCTAAATCCTAAAGCTAATGGTTAACCAAACTCTTATTGCTAATCCAAACACCAAACTCAACTCTCAAATCTAACCCCCATCCTCTAATCCCAACCCCTGTCACACAACTAATCCTTAAACCTAACCATAAAATCAAACCTAACATGTCATTCTAACCCCCAACCGTAACCCTAACTCTTAGCCTGAGCCCTAACCCCCAATCCCTTTGGCTAGGAAACTCAGCTTACCAGCTGCAATTCCTTCTCCATGTTCCCTCCCAGGTCCAGCTGCTTTTCTAAAGCAGAAACTTGCTAGTTCCCTGGACTCTTTAGGCCAGGCTAGACCAACCAGATGGAAACTCTTTGGTCTACCCTTGGATGTTCTTCAAGTCACCGAATCAGCATCTCCCTGCCCTACCCTCCTGCTCCCAATCCTGAAACAGGATGATAAGCTTTGTTTTACTTGGGAAATTAATTTAGGAGTAAAAAAATCTTTTTTCAATAATGTTCAGTAAATTGGGCAGCCTGCTCAGCCACTTAAATCCGAGGATTGCCTGCTCTGTCACTTAATGCCATGTGTAACCTTAGGCAAGTTATTTAACTTCTCTATGCCTTGACTTCCTCATCTATAAAATGGGTATAATAATAATACCTCTCTCATAGGGTGGCTGTGAGGCTTAAATGAGCCAATATATAAAGCACTTAGAACAGTACCTGGCACCATAGTAACCACTAAATAAGTGTTTGCTTTTGTTAACATTATCATGACAGTCTGCATTTTAGTAGATTTTCAGTTGCTGCAGCCATGCCCAGCCAAGCAGAACCGTGCTTTGATTTTATTTTGCCCTTGGCACGCTATAATTCCAGGCATAACATGGGCTATCTGGGTGTTTGTCTTTCCCACTGGGTTGGAAGCTCCCGGAGGAGAGGAACAGTGTCTCTTTAATCTTTGTATCCCCAGTAATGCCCAGCACAGAGCCAGGCCAGAAAAGTTGCTCTCTAAATGGCCATATGCATGCTTTCCAGCAGCTGTCCCAGTCTGGAATCCTGTTTCACAGCCCTTTGCTCAGAAATGCAAGTTTCTAGCAGAATGATCCTTGAAATTAAATGTAAGGAGAAAAGGAGTTGCCAATGGGATCTGGTGGGGTTCTGTAGTGCCTCTTCTCACAGATCTGAAAAAGGCCTTTTGGTAATTTCTATTAGGTAATTTCAAATGTTCTTTCCACAGGGTACATGGTTGCAGTGATGATTTTCCACTTGTAGGGACAAAAATGAAAAGCAGGTTGGCCAAAGCCATACCCCCCCAAAAATACGGCATCTGTTCTGAGCTTATTCTTTCAGCTAGCTGCCTGCCAAAGACCACAAACTAATGGAGGATTCTTTCTGAACAAAGATAACTGTACTCTAATAAACATTGTTCCCTCTTAAGGAAGCTTACCAAGCGGCAGCAAGTGCCACCCAAGCAGTAAAATGAGCAATGGAAACATGAGCCTGAATGTAGCATGACGTGGCTTTTTAAAAATTGTTTTTTAAGGAAAATTTGGAAGGAGCAAGAAAGAAGAGTGAATAAACATGTCAATTTCAGCAGATAATTCTGCTTTCTATCGCAGCCTACTTCGGCTACTTCTGTCCTCCCCTTTTCTTTTTCTTTCTTTCTTTCTTTTTTTTTTCCCTTTTAAGGAGGTATTGGGGATTGAACCCAGGATCTCATACATGGGAAGCAGGTGCTCACCCACTGAGTTACACCTGCTCCCCAATGAGAGTTGGGTTTTGTTTGTTTGTTTGTTTGTTTTCAGAAGGTATTGGGGATTGAACCCGGGACCTCGTATATGGGAAACAGGCACTCAACCACTTGAGCTACATCTGCTCCCCTCCCCTTTTCTTTTGATGTTCTTTCTAGCTGGCCTAATGTTTGCAGCAGAGAGCTGATCTAAAAGAGCTTTTTCCTTTCCCAGAAAGGCATGTTTTTTGGTGATGTTTCTGAAACCAATATTCTTACTGGAAGTGACGTAGGGAACAAACCCAAGTAAAGAATGAATGTGCAAGCTTATAATCCAAAACAACAACTGGCTCTTCCCGCAAATTATGAGCTGCTTCAAAATCACAAGGGGCATCAGCAGAGGCAGAAAATACATGTATGCGTACGAAAGATACGCTTACATATTATATAAATCTGGGCATCTGCTGCCTCCAAACACTGGTAATTAAGAAGTAGAAGAAAGTAATCAAGGCTTGAGTCTGTATACCAAAAGCCAGAAAAGTGCCAGGGCTGTTTCGTCATTAGTATTTTTCCTCCCCCATAATAGATTATCTTCCCTCTGCCGCAGGCATTTTACAAGGCTATGTTTAGAATAGACGTCAGAACTGAGAAAGCAACTCTGCAATGCAAGAGTTTCCCAAGGGTGTCATCTTGTGGCGTTTCTGCGTATTACAACATGGCTTCTGCCTGATGCAGACACAGCTAGAAAAAAGAAGAAGCAATTTGGAATCGTTCCTTTAAGGATTTAAAAAGTTGAACCTTTGTAATCTGGCATTGGATCATGTGTGGCAAATGTCAAACACACAGGTGTTGAGAAATGATTCAAACAGTGGCATCTCAGACACTATAGGCAGGACGGACAATCTCAGGAATACAGCACCCTGTCAGTGGGCCTTACCTTGGAATATATGCTCCCCAGTGTAACAGAGTTAGACTCATTTATAATTTCCCTACACATGGCTCTTCTGCCCCTTTAATTTGAACCTATAGTTGGCACTATACTCATTAAATATATGTCCCAGAGACTTAAATTTTCTATCTGTTCATATGCCAGTTGAGCCCTGAATCTCAGCAGAGTTGTAACACCTACTCTCCAGTTCATTGGACTCACCCAGAACAACTAACAAAAGGATGATGATGGACAACGCCCATCCCAAAAAACAGAGTATCTACAACTACAAGCAAGACAGTTCCATTCATGTGCCCGTGGGATCTAAGCCCCCTCGCAATCGGAAACAGAGTGGGCATCACCATCCCCAAATCCTCAAGATTGAGAAATGAACAAACATAAGTAGACTTATTATTCTAGTAATGGAAGAACTTGTATCAATGATATAAAGGCAGTGGTTACCAGAGGTTCTGAGGGGAGGGAGAGGGAAGAATAGGTGTAACATGGGGCATTTTGGGGACACTGGAGTTGCCCTGCATGATATCACAATGACAGATACAGGCCGTTATACATTTTGTCAGAACCTATAGAATTGTGCGGGGCAAGGTGTAAACCATAATGTATACTATATTCCATGGTTAGTAGCAATGCTTCAATATGTGTTCATCAATTGTAACAAATGTATGACACTAATGAAAGATGTTTGTTAATGGGGGAAAGTGTGGGAGGGGGAGGGATGAGGTATATGGGAATCCCCTATATTTTTGATGTAATACATATGTAATCTAAAGCTTCTTTAAAAATAAAAAAAAAAAGTTAAAAAAAATTTTTTTTAAATTAAGAAACCAGAAACCAAGTCTTCAGTTGGCTTGACCACTCAGCTGATTTCATGAGTTAGCATACTCTGGTCATTTCATATTTTTTGTACCAAATCATGAAAATGCTTACAAAAGGCCACTGGAAAGAGATTCGTGAAAATGCAACTTCCTGGGGAAGGGTTTAGAATCACTGCATTTTAGAAAAAGAATCCCCTCAGATGTGGGCTAATAGTCCTGCTTTAGGGAGAGTGAACTTCTTGAAATTGAGCATAAAACAGGGTATGTTGGCATATAAAGGAATTTTAATGCAGACAGGATCCATAGTTTTTATCCAATTCTCAAAAGCGTTCATGACCCAAAAAAAAAAAAAAAAGATTAAGAACTAATACTTGCGATCCCAGCTAACCTCATAACATGTGAAAATTCTGTCTAGAGCTGCCTTGACAGATTTAGTTACTCTCAGTTTAGGTTTTACAGTTTTAGGTGCAGAAAAATGCCCAAATTTAATGAAAGACATGAATGTGCACAGTAAAGAATCCCAACAAACCCAAAACAGGATAAATTTTTAAAGAACCATGTCTAGATACATAGCAGTCAAACTGTAGAATGCCAAGGACCAGGAGAGAGGCCTAAAAGCTGCAGCTGAAATGTGTTATGTACAAGGGGTCTCAATTAGATTGAGTTTTGATTTCTGCTCAGAAACCAGGGAGGCAAGAAGGAAGTGGGATGGAATATTTAAAGTGGAGAAAGAAAACAATTGCCAACCAAGAATTTTTATTGGGTGAGACACTGTTTCAAAAATGAAGTCGAGATTAAGACACTCCCAGATAAACAAAAGCTGAGGGAGTTTGGCACCACTAGGCCAACTCTACAAGAAAAGGGAGTTCTTCAGACTGAAAGGAAAGGTCTCTAGACAGTGGATTGAAGCAGCATAAAGAAAGACCTCCAGTAAAGGAACCATAGGGGTAATTATAAACGCCATTGTATCTTTTTGGTATGTAACTCCACTTTTTACTTTTCACAGCATCTAAAATGCAAATTCATGAAAAGTAATGATAAATCTATGGTTTTGGACATACAATGTATAGAGATATAATTTATAACAAGTACAACAAAAAGGTAGAGGGACAAAGGGGTAAAGGAACAGTGTATATATATGCTATTGAAGTTAAGTTGGTATCAAATCAAACATGATTGTTATAGATTTAGGATGTTATGTTGAAGCTCCATGGTAACCACAAAGAAAATATATGGAAAATATACACAGAGAGAAATGAAAAGGAACCCAAAATGGCACAATAAAAAAATCAAATAAATATGAAAGTAGGCATTAATGGAAGAATTGAGGGACAAAAAAAAATGTATAAGACTGTGGCAGTTTGAAATTCTTTTATGATCCCAAAAAGAGAACTGATCCATTCCTGTGGGTATGAGACCATTTTGACCGGATTACATCAGCGAGGCATGACTCAAGTTGAGTCTCTGCCCCCTTGATGGGTCTGATATAAACCCAGAGACACAGAGACAGACAGACAGACACAAGAAAAGGAAGCTACCATGTTTGATCCTTCCATGTAAGAAAGAAGATTAGAGGATCACTTAAGTATGAAGTCCCAAGAGGCTGGGCCCACAGAGAAGCTCAAGAGGAGACCAGCCCTGCTATATGCTTGATAGCTCACAGCTGAACTTGGGAAGAGTGCAGAACAGCCAAGACTGATATAGGAGGCCTGGAAAGAGAAAAACCCTATGCCAGGTTGCCCTCAGCTGAGCTCAAACCTTGGCAGAATCAGTAGCCATCTTGCTTCAACACATGGCAGCTGACTTTGGTGAGAAAGCATCTCTGATGATGCCTTGGTTTGGACTTTTCACAGGCTTGGAATGGTAAGCTTTTACCCCAAATAAATCCCCTTTATAAAAGCTAACCCATTTCTGGTACTTTGCATTGAAAGCCCTTTGACAAACTAAAACAGAAATTGGTACCAGGAGAGTGGGGTTGTGCTGCTGCAATTACCAAAAATGCTGGAAGGGTTTTATAAATGGGTAAGGGATATTTTTTTGGAGGAATTGTGAAATGCTTGATAGAAAAGGCCTAGATTGCTTTGAAGAGACTGTTGGTAGGAATATGGACCCTAAAATTATTTCCAGTGAAGCTTTAGAAGGAAATGATGAAAATATTACTGGAAACTGGAGGAAAGGCAATCTTTTGTTTTAAAATCACAGAGAACTTGGCAAAATTGACTCCTGATGTTAGATGGTAGGTGGAATTTGAAAATGATGAGCTTGGAATTTAACTGAGGAGATTTTTAAAGTAAATGTGGAAAATGGGGCCTGGCTTCTCCTTACAGCTTATAGCAAAATGTGAGAGGAAAAAGAAAATATGAGAACTAAACTGCTGGACACAAAGGAACCAGAGACTGATAATTTGGGAAATTCCAAGCTTCCAGAAAACAAGCCCCCAGAGAATAGTGCCCCATTTGAGGAACTAACTAAATTTGGAACTTGTAAGTCAGGATTGAAAATGCAGTTATCCAGGAAGGACTTGTGGAAAGTCTTACTGTCTGATGGCTTGGACCCCTATTTCCTGCATGCTAAACCAACAAGCTTTTGTGAGATCTGTATGAATGAAACCATTGTCAGCTTGGACTAAAACGGACAGGTAGGGGAGGGGAAAGATGGAAGGGAAAATGGCTTCAAGAGGAAAACCATGGAAGCTGAGGTCTGGAGTTAAGATAGCTTCTCGGACCAAGAGAGGGACCCCACCCATGTGTATGGAAAGGGTGAGTTTGCCCCAGCATTTGAAGAGGGTGGATGTTCCAGCCCATTGTTTGGGAGAGTTTGGCTGCCCCCAGGCTACAGAGAGAGCGGGACACATTCCCTGGTAGTTGGGGAGAGTTAGGTCACCACCCCACTGCTTTGAGGGGCTTGGACTAGTCCCCATAGATTAGGGAGCAAAGTAAAAAACTGTTACACTATATACTAATAAGGGGGTCAATTCAACAAGAAGATGTAACTATAATAACTATATGTGCACCTAATGGCAGAGCCCCCAAAATATATAAAGCAAATATTGACAGATTTGAGGAGAGAAATAAATGGTTCAACATTAATAGGAGGAGACATCAATACATCGCTTTCAATAAGGGATAGAACATCTAGACAGAAGATCAATAAGGAAGTGGAAGATTTTAATGATACTCTAAACCAACTCCACCTAACAAATATATATAGAAAACTTCACCCAACAGCAGCAGAATATACATTTTTCTCTAGTGCACATGGATCATTCTCTAGGACAGACCATATGTTAGGTTGGAAAATAAGTCTCAATAAATTAAAAAATATTGAAATTAAGCAATCTATCTTCACCAACCACAATGGAATGAAGCTAGAAAAGAATAACAGAGAACTGGAAAATCCACAAATATGTGGAAATTAAACAATGCACTCTTAAACAACCAATGGGTCAAAGAAGAGATCACTAGGGAAATTAGGAAATATTTTGAGGCAGATGAAAACAAAAACACAACATACCAAAACTTATGGGATGCAGCAAAGGCAGTGCTGAGAGGGAAATTTATAGCTATAAATGCTTACATTAAAAAAGAAGAAAGGTGTCAAATCAGAGACTTAACCACACAACTGGAAGACCTAGAGAAAGAAGAGTAAACAAACCCAAAGTGAGCAGAAGGAAGGAAATAAAGATCAGAATGGAAATAAATGAGATAGAAGGAAAAAAAAAAAAACAATAGATAGAATCAACAAAACAAAAATTTGGTTCTTTGAAAAGATCAATCAAATTGACAAACCTTTAGCTACACTGAAAAGGAAAAAAAAGAGAGAGGATGCAAATAACTAAAATAAGAAATAAATGGAAGACAGACCATTATGCCAGCCCCTTGATATTGATGGTTGTACTTATGAAACTTTTCTTGTGAAATTGAAATTTAATCTAGTATTATATACTGCCCAAGAGTTACCTCCTGAAAGCCTCCTTGTTGCTCAAATGTGGCCTCTCTCTAAGCACACTATAAATGCACTACCTTCCCCCCAGCGTGGGATATGACTCCCGGGGATGAGCCTCCCTGGCACCAAGGGATTATTATCAAGCACCAACTAGCAATGCATCTGGAAAAAGACCTTGACCAAAAGGGGCAAATGGTAAATACAAGTGAGTTTTTATGGCTAAGAGATTTCAAAGTGAGTTGGGAGGTCATTCCAGAGATTATGCTTATGCAAGTCTCAGAAGGATCTCATTGACTGCTAGAGTAAACAGTGCCTCCAATAGTGGGGTTCCTGAGGGCTCTAGAGACATCCAGAAACCATAAGCAGGGCAGACAGCTCAGGAATTCAGTACCCTGTTAGTGGGCCTTACTTTGGAATTTATGCTCCCCAGTGTAACAGTGTTAGACTCATTTATAGATTCTCTACACATGGCTCTTCTGCCCCTTTTATTTGAACCTATAATGAACACTATACTTGATAAATATATGTCCCAGAGTCTTAAATCTTTGGTCTGTTCATATGCCGGGTTAGCCCTGAATCTCAGCAGAGTTGCAAAACCTACTCTCCAGTTCATTGGACTCGCCCAGGACAATTAACAAGGAGATGATGGTGGACAACACCCATGCCAAGGAACAGAGAGTGACTGCAACTGCAAGCAAGATAATTCTAACCATCTGCCCCATGGGATCTAAGCAGAAGTGGGCATCACCACCCCCAGATCCTCAAGATTGGGGAATGAACAATGGACTAAAGTAGACTTATTATTATTCTACTATGGACTTATTATTTTTCTAGCAATGGAAGAAATCTTATCATTGATGTAAGGAAGTGGCCACCAGAGGTTCTGAGGGACTGGAGAGGGAAGAATAGGTGTGATATGGGGGCATTTTCAGGACATTGGATTTGTTCTGCGTCACACTGCAGTGACGGATACAGGCCATTGTATATTTTATCATAACTTACAAAATTGTGTGGGACAGAGTGTAAACTATAATGTAAGCTGTAGTCCATGGATAGTAGCAATGATTCAATATGGGTTCATCAATTGTAACAAATGTACCACACTAATGAAGGATATTGTTAGTGTGGAGGAGGTGGGGCATATGGGAATCCCTTATATTTTTTATGTAGCATTTATGTAATCTAGAGCTTCTTTAAAAATAAAAAATAATAATTAAAAAAAGGAATGGGGGGATATTACTACCATTTTTACAGGATGCTGTGAACAACTGTATGCCAACAATTAAATAACCTAGATGAAATGGACAAATTCCTAGAAACACACAAATTACCTACACTGACTCAAGACGAAATAGATAGAAGACCTCAAAAGACCAATAACAAATAAAGAGATTGAATCAGTAGTCAACAACCTACCAACAAAGAAAAGCCCAGGACTAGATGGCTTCACTGGTGAAACTTTACCAAACATTGCAAGAAGAATTATCACCAGTCCTGATGAAACTCTTCGAAAAATTCAAGAGGAGGGAACACTCCCTAACTCATTCTATGGGCCAACATCACCCTCATACCAAAGCCAAATAAAGATACCACAAGAAAAGAAAAATAAAGACCAATATCCCTGATGAATGTAGATGCAAAAATCCTCAACAAAATACTAGCAAACTGAATCCAACAGCATATTAAAAGAATTATACACCATGATCAAGTGGGATTTATCCCAGGTATACAAGGGTTGTTCAACATAAGAAAATCAATTAATGTAATATCTCACAGTAACAGAATGAAGGAAAATAACCATACAATTATCTCAATAGATGCAGAAAAGGCACCCACTCTTAATTAAAAAAAAAAAAAAACACTCAGAAAACTAGGAATAGAAGGAAACTTGCTCAACATGATAAAGGGCATCTATGAAAAACTCACAGCTATAGATAGATTATAGATGGATAAATAGATAGATGATAGATAATAGAA
>JAKSZT010023082.1:8690904-8711857 GCA_026826555.1 Tolypeutes matacus | reverse complement strand
AAAGAAAGAAAGAAAGAAAGAAAGAAAGAAAGAAAGAAAGAAAGAAAAGGAAGGAAAGGAAGGAAAGAAAGAGAGAGAGAGAGAGAGAAAGAAAGAAAGAAAGAAAGAAAGAAAGAAAGAAAGAAAGAAAGAAAGCAAGCAAGCAAGCAAGCAAGCAAGCAAGCAAGCTATGGCAAAGGTGGCAAAATGCTAAAAGTGGTGAATCTGGGTATCTAGAGGTCTAGGGTTATGTTGGAGTTCCATGTATGGGGTTTGTATTATTCTTGTAACTGTCCTATAAGTTTGAAATTATTTCAAAATTAAAAAGTTAAAAAAAAAAAACCACAGCTAACATCATAATCAATGTTCAAAGTTTGAAAACTTTCCCTCTAAGGTCAAGAAAAAGACACTGTCACCAATGTTATTCAACATTGTACTGGAAGTTCTAACCAGAGCAATTATGCAAGAAAAGGAAATAAAAGGCATCCAAATTGGAAATGAAGAAATAAAATTTTCCCTATTTGGGGATGACATGAGCCTACATAGAGAAAATCCAGAAAAATCCACAATAAAGCTACTAGAGCTAATAAATGAATTCAGCAAAGTAACAGGGTACAAGATCAACATGCAAAAAGCAGTATTGTTTCTATACACAATTAATGAACAATCTGAAGAGATCAAGAAAAAAATTTCACTTACAATAGCAACTAAAAGAATGCAAATTGAGTCAGAAAAGTTAGGAATAAATTTAACTAAGCATGTAAAGGACTTGTACATGGAATACTACAAAGCATTGCTGAAAGAAATCAAAGAAGACCTAAATAAATGGAAGGATATTCTGTGTTCATGGATTAGAAGAGTAAATATTGTCAAGATGTCAATCCTACCCACAGTGGTTTAAAGATTCAATGCAATCCCAATCAAAATTCACACATTCTTCTTTGCAGAAATGGAAAACCAATCCTCAAATGTATATAGAAGGGTAAGGGGACCCTTAATGGCCAAAAAGATCTTGAAAAAGAAGAACAAAGTTGAAGGACTCACACTTCCCGATTTTAAAACTTATTACAAAGCTACAATAGTCAAAACAGCACAGTACTGGCACAAGGACAGACATATAGAACAATGGAATAGAATTGAGAGAAATAAACCCTCACATCTATGGCCAATTGATTAAAAAAAAATTTTTTTTTTAAGATACTTAGATTATATAAATGTTACACACAAAAATAGGGATTCCCATATGCCCCACTCCCCACACCTCCCACACCCTCCCACATAAACATCCATCATTAGTGTGGCACATTCATTGCAATTGATAAATGCATCCTGGGGCTTTGCCAGTTGATTTTTTGACAAGGGTTCCAAGTCCACTGAATGGGGAAAGAATTGTCTCTTCAACAAATGGTGCTGGGAAAATTGGATATCCATATACAAAAGAGGTGGACCCCTGCCTCACACCATATACAAAAATTGACTCGAAATGGGTCAAAGACCTACATATAAGAACCAAAACTATAAAACTCCTAGATAGAAACATAGGGAAGCATCTTCAGGACCTTGTGTTAGGCAATGATTTCTTAGACTTTACACCAACAGCACAAGCAACAAATGGAAAAATAGATAAATGAGACTTCCTAAAAATTAAAAACGTTTGTGCATCAAAGGACTTCATCATGAAAGTAAAAAGACATCCTACACAATGGGAGAAAATATTTGGAAACCACATATCCAATAAGGATTTAATATTCAGGATATATAAGGAAACCCTACAACTCAACAACAAAAAGACAAACAACCCAATTTAAAAATGGGCAAAAGACTTGAATGAGCATTTCTCCCAAGAAGATATACAAATGGCCAATAAGCACATGACAAGATGCTCATCATCATTAGCCACTAGGGAAATGAAAATCAAACCACAATGAGAGACCACTTCACACCCACTAAGATGGCTACTATGAAAACACACACACACACACACAGAAATTAACAGGAGTTGGAGAGGATGTGGAGAAATATAATAGGAACACTCATTCATTGTTGGTGGGAAGTTAAAATGGCACAGCCAATGTGGGAAAACAGTTTGGCAGTTCCTCAGAAAGTTAAGTATAGAGTTACCATATGATAAGCAACTCCACTTCAAGGTATACACCCAAAAGAATTGAAAGCAGGGACTCAAACAGATATTTGCACACCGATGTTCATAGCAGCATTATTCATAATGACCAAAAGATGGAAGTAACCCAAGTGTTCATCAACCAATGAGTGGATAAACAAAATGTGGTACATAAATACAATGGAGTATTATTTAGTCATAAAAAGTATGAAGTTCTGATACATGCAACAACATGGAGGAACCTTGAAGACACCATGTTGGTTGAAATAAGCCAGACACATAATTACAAATAATGTATGATCTCACTGATGTGAATTAATTAGAATAACCAAATCCATAGAGTCAGAAACTAGAATACAGGTTTCCAGGGGCTGGGGTGGGAATGGCAAGTTAATACCTAATTGGTATAAAGTTTCTGTTTTGGGTGATGGGAAAATTCTGGTGATGGATTTTGGTGATGAAAGCACAACATTGTGACTATAATTAATACTACTGAATTATGTATTTGAATGTGGTTAAAAGGTGGAAATCCTAGGTTTTATATGTTACTAGAATAAATTTTTTTAAAAAAACTACCATAGGACTGTACAACACAGTGAACCTTAATGTAAACTATGAACTATAGTTAATAGTATAATTATAATAATATTGTTTCATCCATTGTAACAAAGTTACCACACTAAAGCAAACTGTTAATAGGAAAAACTGACTGTGTGAGGGGAGTAGATGGAAACGCTGTATTTCCTGCATGATTTTTCTGTAAACCTACAACTTCTCTAAGAAAAAAATAAATAAAAAGTTAAAAAGCACAGTACACAGTGGCCAATGTCAAGTGCTCCATCTAGATTCCTCCATCCTCTGACTATTTCTGTGTGGCTCTCCCAGGGGTTCTGTGTACTTTTCATGCCCTTGGGCTTCTGACACGGCTTTGCCCATTGTGCAGAGGGCAGAAGCACCGGGGCTTTTAGGTCCCCTAGGGTGGCATTTAGCCAATGACTGACAGGTGTGGGCATTTGAAAGCCCAGCTGCCTTGCTTGGATTTGAGACAAACTCTTGAGGTGTCACTTCCGCTCCAGAGCTCCCCTGAAGGATCAGGCTGAGGCTGGTACTTTGTTTGGTGTCCTTACTTTTCCTTTCCTGCTCCCTCCACTTCCTCACCTGCCTAGGAGCCCTTCCTTAATACATCACGTGCACATGAATCCTCACCTCAGGGTTTATTTCTGAGGATGTTTACCTAAGACTCTATCTTCTTCATTTTTTCCTGACCTTTGCTACTTGAGTGAACTTGAACATAGCTAATTACATCATAAGTAACAATTCTGCTCAGTATCAAATTGTTCATCAGCACTTTAAGTTTTTTAAAGAAGATGTGGATGTAGGTCATGAAAGCTAATGCCTTTTATCCTACTCCACTATTTCGTTCTTCTCCCTTTAAGAATAGCTAATCCTCAATCAGCACTTACTGTATTCCAGGCATTGTTCTAAGCACGTCATGTAGATGATACCGTTTAATACTCACAGCAACTCTGTGATATTGGCACTTTTATGGATTCCAGTTTGTGATGAAGAAACTGAGCACACAGATAGTGAGCAACTTGCCCAAGATCATACAACCAGTAAGGCAGAACCCGCAATCAGTCCAAGCAGTCTGGTTCTGATATCTGTGGTTGGTACGGATCATTCCCTTTTCTGAGCCACATTGTATTTATTTATTTGGCATAAATTTGACATTATGGTCTGCCTTGCTCACCAAGAAGTTTATGTGAGTATATCTTGTCTCACCCCAAAGATAGTAAGCCCCTTGAGGGTGGGGACCTACTCTTTGAACCACTTGCAGCTTCTCCCTAAGTCAGGGCATGCCATATGTACTTGTATACTAATTGATCATATTCTTCACCAGAGGGAGTGTTCCCTTCCCAATTTCCTCCTGCTCAGGCCTTGATCCTCTTTTGTCAACTGCCTCCTCTGGCTACAGGCCCAGGCTTTCTCCTCTTTCTCCTGATCCATCACCATCATATGTGATGACCATAGATTGTCTAAATCTTAAACACTATGCAACCAAGTTGTGTATATGCTGGCCTAACATCATGAATATCAGTCAAACCAAAGCCTATATAAATCCTCTAGTCCTCTACTCCAAATCAGGATATATTTTGGATATTTTCCTGGGTTGTCCAATTTAGTAGCCACCAGCCACGTGGGGCTATTTAAATTTAAATTAAGTTAAATTAAATATTCAGTTCCTCAGTCCCACTAGCCACATTTCCAGTGCTCAATAGTGACAGATGGCTAGTGGCTACTGTATGGAAAAGTGCAGATATAGAACAGATCCATCATTGCTGAAAGTCCTGCTGGACACTGAGTGCTGCTTTAGAGGCTAGCATAGCTGAGTTTTTTCTGGAAGATTAAATAAAATGATTTCTCTCTTACCAGCTTCCATAGACTCCTACACACTGCTACTAAAATCACTTCCATGTCCGCCCTTATTTACACAGATGCTAATATGTTGCCTGGACTGGGGGCTGGAGGATGGGGTGAAGGTAATCTCTTCCCCACCCCCACGAGGCCCTAGAGAATGTTGGAGACACCTGGAGTTGTGCTGGCTGAGATCTCTCATGGTTTTAGGGAAACATTCTCAGACAATAGACAGACATTTAAGCATATCCTCTCTTGTTTGCCAGCACCTACCTTCCCGAAGCCCCTAGTCCTCAAATGTAAGTGGGACTTTGAAGGGTTTTAACACAAAACGACATGGCACCCTTTTTCCCTGTCAATACTGAAATCTCTGTGTTTATTTCCAGGGTTACAGAAGGATCCAGTTATTTTTTCATATTTTAAGTGCATTTTCTTATAACCAACACAACAGACATCTTTTAAGCATTTGGACGTTTCTGCCTTTAAGCAGTAAACTCAACACCAGCAGTTTTGGCACCCCCTCTCTTATATTCAGTTTTACTCATTAACGCTTGAGCGATCAGTTCCTGTCAATACACCATCTCTATCTGCACCTCAAAAGAACCTGCTTGTGCTGATCAGGCCTGCCAGAGGGCCCTCCTACACACAACCCAGGAATTATTACAAAGTCCCTTGCCAGGTGAAAACCGCCTGTTAAAAGAGATTTGCCCATATATCACCCCACCACCAACACCTGGCATTGCTGTGAAACAACTCTTACAAACTATGAAAGAGCATCGTCAAAACATTACTACTAACTAAAGCCAATATCTTTTATTTGGTGTGTTTTTCCCCCAACCCACCTAGCTCCTGTATGATGTTACACATGTTTGTTTTTAAGTTGGCAACTTTTATTATACACTTACTGTGTATGGATGTTCATGTATGAATGATAAACGTCAATTTAAAAAGTTTTTTAAAAAGAAATTACATATAATTAAATAGATGTATGGTCAACCTCATGGAATTATGCCTATTCTTGAAGAATTATTTTAAAATAAATGTATGTTGAATCATAAAAAAAGAGAGAGAGAGATTTGTCAGGGCCCTAAGTACTGGGAAAGAACTTCCTCAGGGGGGGCACTCTTTGTGGAGGGTCATGGGCCCCTGGCTTTCATACCCAGGTTTGTTTTCCTTTTCTACATTGTTATTTCTTTGCGTCATCCCTACACGTTCAGTAAAGTTTTGTTAAATATTATGAGTTTATCTCTGGGGACTTAAGGAGGGGTTCTCATCTATGCTGGGAGCAAAGCTAGAGAGACAAGAATCCACTGGCCACTGACCTCTGCAGACCCGGGTTGGCTGAAGTGACAAGCCCTAAGCAGGAGGGATTGTGTCATTATGTAAGCCTGCAGCAGGGGTCTTTCAGAAATATGTAGAAGCAGGTATCCAGGAGGATCAGAATTCCAGTGGAGGGGTTAGGAGCAGTGTGCCGGACAGGTCCCTGCAGGAAAGATATGAGCACTCAAAAGTGGAATGGGGGGAGAGTTTACTTAAAGAGAAATCGACAAGAGATAGTGAAACACCCCAGGGCAAGCACCACCACATCTAGGCCTGAAGGGGCAAGGGGAGGGAGTGGTCAGTGAAACTGGTAGGTGCTACAGCTCCAGGAGGGCTGCCACATGGGAGCTGTGGGCATCACTAAAGGAAAACAGCTGCTGTCCAACTGCAGCCTGGCAGGGCGTGAGCTGGGGGAATAAATACCCCAACTTCTCTCTCTTCCTACTTCCAATCTCCTTCCGGTGTCCTCCACTGGCTGGACCCAACAGGAAGCAGCTACCCTCCAGACTGGATCTGGAGGGACAAATGGGGAAAATCCAGCCCAGGGGCTCAAGTTATTTTCCATTGGTCAGTGAAGGTGCCTGGAGACCTTGAAGAATTCTGGTTACACATACATGCCCCAGAGCAACTATCTGTGGCTTATCTCTGCCCAGCACCTCAGCCTTCCTTCTCCTGGTAACAGAAGCCCCTTTGTCATGTGGAACTGCCTTTCCCCCGACTTTGTGTGGTTCACTATCCCTCTAATGACAAGGCGAAGCATGTCAGCAAGGCCTGACCAATCATAATGCTCCATCTCCCCAGCTACTAGGGGTGGAGCATGACCCAAGTAGAGCCAAATAGATTCTTCCCTGGAATTTTATCTTTCTCTTCCATTATTGCTTGTTTCCTTCCTATCATCCAGCTGCCCATTCATCTATGGATAGCGGAAGAGAGCTCTCTCTTCTGTGGGGTCAACTAAGCTGGGATGGCATGAGTTTTGCAATCTCCCTCCACCACATGGAAGAATATCTAGGAGATAAAAAGACCAACACACAGAAAGAAGCAGAGCTGAGATTGAAAGGGGGAGTGGCAGAGAACCCTTATGATGTTGTTTGACATCTTAGAGTCTGCGAGACAAGCTCTACGGCTGGACTTGCCAGTTTCCTGAGCCGATAAATCCTCCTTCTTGATGGCACTGGCTTCTGTTAGATTTCTATTCTGTGCACTAGCAGTGGTGTAGTGCGAAAGCCCTGACTGAGAGAAAACACATACTCGGACCCAGCTGACCTACCCTTTCCTTCCCACTGGATTCGCCACCACTCTCTTCCAGGCTTTGTCCTTACAAACTGCTTTCACAGAAATCTGTAATCTCATATACCCCCACAGAAATGCTAACTTAACTTGTTATTTTAATATGGAGCATGAGAAGAAGCAATTTTAAGTTAAAAATGACTTTAGATCAGTATATTATTAAATATTGTATTTAAAATTTTCATTTTAATACATTCTTTAATAATATTCATAATATATAAGGACAAAGTTTGACTTTTCCCCATTTAACAAGTGATGCATGCTGCCTAATTTATTTTAAATTAAGTATGCAAGAAAGAGCATGGTTTATCTACAAATTCAAAATGACATATTAATATTGTGTTTGGAGACCAAATGTGTATTAATATGTAGATTGAAATTTAACTATGTGTTACAGCCCTCCAAACTGCTTCTATGACCTGATATTTGGAATTCTTGAATTTTGCACTTTAAAAAAATCAATTACTTTATTATTATAATTTTCATGTTTTGTTTCTAAAAGAGGAGACATGAGCACTTTCTGGCTGCTATTTGCAAGTACTTCTCCAGAAATAACACACTGTGGGTTTGGATAATTTTATTCCCAATAAAGGAAAAGCCAAATTGGATTAAAAAAAAAATCTTTTTACTCTTGCTTTGAAGAACAAGAGTTATCTTGATGTACTAAGAAATGATCATACAAATGTACCTTAAAGGTCTGAGATGAAAATTCAGAATTATCGTTTTTATATACCTCATTAGCTCATTCTATTTTAAATCAGTGTTCCTGATGCTTCCTCTCTTTAACCAACAATCCAGTGTGAGAGTAAGTTAAATAATAAGATAAAATAATGGAAAACTGTAAATTGGTTTTCAATTTCAAAAAAGAAAAAAACCCACCACAGCAGGTGAGGTAGTTGGCTGAGTGATCAATTCAACAGTGGCTTGTGCCTGAACTGGCCCCACTGATCCCCTCACTAACTGCCACACACACCTAGTTGATACTTGGAAGCTTTTGCTATTGAAATTAAAACAGATTCCAGAGAAGCAGATGTGGCTCAAGCAGTTGGGCGCCCACCTATCACATGGGAGGTCCTGGGTTCAGTTCCCGGTGCCTCCTAAAGAAGATGAGCAAGACAGCAGGTTGACACAACAAGATGATGCAATGAGGAGACACAACGAGAGACACACAAGCAGGGAGCGGAGGTGGCTCAAGCAAGCGGGCACCTCCCTCCCACATGGGAGGTCCCAGGTTTGGTCCTTGGTGCCTCCTAAATAAGAAGATGAGCAGACTCAGAGAGCATACAGAGAGCAGATAGCAAGCACAGACAATGGGGGAAGGGGGAGAAATAAATAAAATAAATCCTAAAAAAAAAAAAACAAAAAAAAACAAGAAAGAGGTTCCACTATCACTTTAAAAACATGTACCTCAGAACACTTTTACAAACCCCTGGGTATTATGAAGCATCGAAACTGAAGTTGGCAAGATTGGATTCATATCCTGGTTCCATCTCTCACTAGCTCTTTATATTGGGCAAGTTATGTTCTTTTTCTGATGCTCAGTTTACATATATATAAAGGGAGATTTTAAAAAGCCTGAACTCATTACAGTGTTAGGCTAGGGCAGGGCCACGTCAACGTAGCAGTGGTTTTCAAAGCGTGGTCCCCAAATTGGCATTTTTGACCTGGGTATTGTGAGGAATACAAATTCTCAGACCCCACCCCCGACCTACTGAATCAGAAACTTTGGGTCTGGAGCCCAGGAATCTGTTTTAACAAGTCCTCCAGGGGCTACTGTTGCACGTTGAGAACCTGCACTATAGTATAAGGCAGTTCCTTCAGGCACCAGTTTTGTTTTCATGCCTAGTTCTCATTTCTCTCCTGGGCCTGCTTACACACAGAGTTACTGTGAGGATAAAATCCTATGTGGACGTAGAAATGCTTCTGCAAAGCCCCGTACCAACACCGAGGATTCATTTCTCTCCAGAGAAAAGCCAACCAGAGAATTGAACAACTGATTCTGCATGGGCTCTGTGTGATCAGCCCAGTACAGGGACGATGGCAAAAGGCAATGCCCCAGAGGATTCGTTCCCTGTGGACTTTGGGGACCACCTGCATTTTTATATGTGAAGGAAGAAGAGACAGGGTGTCAAATGCTTGCTAGCCTAGACTATCTGCCTGGGCACCTGGCTCTAGGAATATATACATGGTTTGCTGTAAAGCAGCACTGTCCAATAGAACTTTTGTGATGACGGAAATGTTCTATAATCTACACTAACCTGCACTGTCCAGTACAGCAGTCATTAACCACACGTAGGTACTAAGCATTTGACAATATGACTAGTGCAACCGAGGAACTGCACTTTAATTTTTATCTCATTTTAATTAATTTAAACAGCCACATGTGGCTAGTGGTTACCATACCAGGCAGGGCAACTCTAAAAAAAGACTCTTCAATCCTGAAGAAAGAGCAATCCATATCTACACTGAAAGTTGTATGGCAGAGCAACCAAGCTCATATCCTTTATTCCCATTGCTCCCCCACTTCTCTCCTTTCTGATCCCACAGACATTTCACCAATCTCCCTGAAGGCCGGATCCATTGGAAGTTGTTGAAAGCTGGCAGAACCTCTCTGTTCTCCCATCCCACAGAACCAGAAGCAAGGAGAGAAAAAAGACTAGCTGAAAACCTGACAAAGTTTGAACTGAGATTAGACATCCAGGAGAACGTCTGTGTTGGTCTGTGCTGATTAATATTCACAATGATTCATACCACTGGCTCTCTTCTTTTGAGCTCCATTCCCCAGATGTTACAGGTAGGGTTGCCAGACAAAGTACAGGATGTCCAATTAAATTTAAGCATCAGATAAACAAGAAATACTTTTTTAGTGTATGTTCCAAATATTGCGCGGGACATACTTAGGCTAGAAATTTATTCCTTGTTTATCTGAAATTCAAATTTAATTGGGCTCCCTGTGTTTTATTTGCTAAACCTGGCGACCCTAGTCACAGATTATTTATCAGTAACATTGACCTTGACTCCTCCAATGGAAAATTTGATTGAAATGCTCTCTACCCATGACCAGAGGAAGCAGATTTGACCTTATCTGGGCCAGAAAGAGCACCTGGCTGATGTTCCTTTTTTGTAGACAATTTTTGGAGGAATAATGACAGAGAAAATCAATATAGCAGATGACTGAAAAGACAGACTTGTGCTACCATTCACATAGTCACAGTTATTTCTCTGCAACTGAATCCATCCTCCACAGATGGGTTGTGATGGGAAATGGGAGGCAGCCCAGATAGTCTGATTTAGTCAAAGATAGTTCTAGGTTTGGGGCACAATCGCAGGCACTAGGACTGGAGCAGGAAGGAACAGTATCTGTGGGCCGTGCTGCTGATTGTAAAGCAGTACTCTTCCTTCCCTCCTCAACTACTTAATCCCTTAATCACCTCTGTGAGTGATGTCATCTGTGGATATTTTTACAAATGAGAAAGACCCAGATTCTTTCCTTATGACTACACTTATGGTTTTGCTTTGCTTCAAAATCAAAACAGAAACAGTTTGGCAACTCGAATATTGCTAGTTCTCAGGAAGACTTAATAATATATTTCCAACAACCCTATAATTTCAAGACGTGATCAAACAGAGGTGCCTACACATCTCCATTCACTCTTGCCCTCACTTTCTGCCAGAGCTATCTCCTCTTCTGGTGTTGATAAGAAACCAGTTCTTGAGACCATCGGGCTTGTCCTTGATATAATTAAGAGGGTATTATTTTAAGCTTACTTATTAAGTAGAAATTTGATAAGATCATTTTTAACTAGAGGAAGGGATTTTTAAATTGGCATGCCTTTCCCAAGAATAGCAAAGAAAGCAAGGATGGTATTTTTACGAAGTAAATGACATTCTAGGAGGCAGGTGGATTCTTATAAAAGCCAGGCTCTCCTGTTTCCATGAATGTCCAGGTCAAAGAGTAATGATTGTGGTTTTCTCTTTTTAAAGAAAGTTTTAATATAACAAATATAACCAGCAGGTTTAAAAACGAATCTTAATAACATTGTGTCTAGACCATCACCTTTGATATTTTCCTATTTTCTCTATTGCTTAAAATACTCACATGGATTATATATTTAGCTTGGAGAGCTGGTGACTTAGGAGCCAATGGGCTTCTAGCAAGAGATTATTAGGTGATGCAATTGTGCTCCTCTCCTTCCTCCCCCCTCGCACAGGGTCTTTCTCTCTTTCCTACCCATTTGACTAAGAAGGGGTCTTGGGTCTGGGAGACTATTGGCATTCTGCCATGAGAACCCGAGTATTTGAACTGGCTTCTCCAAGAATAACTCAGGTTTTTTTTTTTTGAAATACAGCACTCATCCTGGAGGGCCACCATGCGATTGGCACACAGACTGTGGCTTTCAAAGTGTGGGTGGTCCCTGGCCCAGCACTGTCAGCACCACTTGGGAAGTTAGAAATGCACATTCTCAGGGCCCACGTACCCAGACCTACCTGGATGAATTTAGTTACCTGAGTGGTCTGTCCTTTTTTTCCCCTTTAAGCTTTCACACTTCTCTTTCTTTCTTCAGATCCCAGTACCCTCCTCCCCAGCATATTAATATCGTTTCCCAAAAAAGTAGAACAGTGGTTCTCAAAGTGTGGTCCCAGGACCGGAAGCAGCAGCCTCACTCGGCAAAGTGTTGGAGATGCGGTGCAGGCCCCACCCACCCAGGCGTACTGAATCAGGAACTCTGAGGGTAAGACTCAGCTATCTGTGATTGAACAAGCCCCTCAGTGGTTCTGATACACCCCCACTGAGAAGCAATGAGGTGGAGTCGTCCCTGCTGTTGAGCCTATCCTGTTCTGAGATGCCAAACAGCTACCACAGGCCTGCTAAAGCAAGCCAGGTGAGTAGTTCACAAGCCTGTGGGGGTTTTGTTCCTTAATCAGTCTGTCTTATCCTCAAAGAGGTATTAAAAACAAGCAGTAAATGCCACTCACGGCATTACTTTGTAGATATAAAGCGGTGTTTCTCAAAAGGATTCATGTGGGGAAGGGGTTTCCACAGGCTGTTGGGATCTGTGTGGATGGGATGACAAGCAAGGAGAGCCATGGATTTGAAAATGCCTCCTTCCCCTTGATGTAGGTAGATGAGCGGGTGTATTTTATAGAGTTGGTGGAACAGTCTGCTAAGATTTGGATCTACACCCATTTTTATAGTTTCCCATTTGAGAGTGCACTCATCGTGGCATATAACTGGGGAGAGATTGAAACTCTCAGTCTTCAATTTAAAAGGTTAATGCTAATTTAGTTTTTCAATGGGTTTAGGCCATTGATGCGGATCCAGGGGTATTATTTCAAGCACAGTGACTATGAAGCTATGGTTTGATCCACAGGTTCTCCCCCTCCAGTCCCCCTTCACATTCCTGTACAATTCATTGTGCGAAAGCACAGCTCCAATCATAGCACTTCCCCCAGTGGTGGTCCCCCAATACTTACCAAATTATCTTCATGTTTCTCGTCGGGCATTCGAGACTGAAGCTATAGTTATTAGGTTGAACCCTATGA
This sequence comes from Tolypeutes matacus, assembly GCA_026826555.1. Classification (NCBI taxonomy): domain Eukaryota; kingdom Metazoa; phylum Chordata; class Mammalia; order Cingulata; family Chlamyphoridae; genus Tolypeutes; species Tolypeutes matacus. The sequence continues at coordinate 8,699,190 of JAKSZT010023082.1, read as the reverse complement.
AATTGCCACTTCAATGAGGTGAAAATGGTCAAATATCTGCAATTTCATATGGTTCAATCTAATATTATCTATTTCATATTTAATTTCTTAAATTTCTCTATAGACTTTTTCTTTTCCATATTGTAAGATTAAAGCTTCCTGTAATTTTAATGCTTAACCTTGAAATTACTGGCCTTAAACGCGGATGAAAAATCTCAGAAAGATTAAAAAAGAGAAAAATGTTCCCTTTTCCCCTACAGCACAGAGAAGCAGACACTATTGTGTGGCACAAAGCCAGTTCAACATCATGAAATTAGAATTGGGAACTTTCACTCACATAGCCATCCCTTCTCCTGGCCAGTGTGGAGTCTTAAGTGAAAAAAGCTATAACCCTCTTCTGTTTTCTGTTACAATAAAACTTTCCTTGGAAGTGTTGCTGAAAAGATACCTGGATATCAGAATTTGTTGCTATGTCCTGTAAAATGGAGCCCATCACATCTAAAGGTCTGCAACTCTGACTGGCAGTCTTATTTAATGTGTGGCTCTGGTAATACAAATGCTTAAATTGTCAGTTCTGTTTTCTGTAAGGTAACCAATATTTCTGCTAGATTTCTTTGTTAAGTGGAGGAAGAGCTCTTGAATTTTTTTCTCCCTTTAGGCACCAAGGAGTTATAAATCCCACGACTCTGTAGGGCTCCTTATTCAAACAGTGAAGTCTTTTTCTCATTAATATTAGCAAGAAGACCCATGATATGGGGCCAACCTGTCGTTTCAGTTTTATCCTTCACCTCCCCTCTGCACATACCCCATGGTATAGCTCCTCTTCTGTGCTCCACGGTTCCTTTGCTTGTGCTACTTTCGGCTTGAAATGCCCTCTTCCCACACCCACCCAAGCCAAGGTCCAAGCCAAGTCCCAAAAGCCATCTTTTCTGTGAGACTTTCCCCAATTCCATCAAGACTTATCTTTAATGGTATTTGCCATCGTCTTCTTGACATAGTCATGTATATTGCTCTTCTTTCTTTTAGTAGACTTTAAGCCCACTGAGGACAGAGTGTGTGCCTCACTCTTTCTCTGAATACCTCAGCAAAAGGCATGTAAGCAAGTTCTCAATAATTTGAAAATGGAATTGAAGAAGTCTCCTACAACCGATACTAAGGGCGATCTTGATCTAACTGACCTCTTAAAGCCAAACCACTCTCCTTCCACATTGTGGAAGATATCTCTAGGCTACCCTGTCATACCTTAAAGATTCTAGGTATGACACTACACTGGTAAGAATTCTCATTGATTTCAGTATACACACAGGTCATCTTTCCGATTTGCCGGCCCCTCGGCTCCTTAACCTCCTCCCTTCCAATCATCATGTCCTCCACCTACCCCAGGCAGCCAATCCCATGGTTTTACCCTAGACCTCATCATTACCAATAACCGCAAGTCCTCCATAATCTCAACTTCAAACGTCCCACTCTACAAACAATACCAAAAACTAATTTCAAAATAACTCTGGTTTCTCAAAGAGTTTGAAGAGGGCACATAGGCCCAAATAACACTTCTCAAAATAACTCCTTTCTTTCTCCTCCTCTTACTTCCAGTACAAGCCCAACATTTCTGTACAGCAGCAGCTTAGAGACCCAGAGTAATCTGCTTGGAAAGGGGAAGGGTATTAGGGGATTTATCATGAAGCTCTATTTGTACAGCACTTGACACAATTCTGAGAGAACACTGCTTTTCCATACCTCAGAGAGATGATGGGGTGGAGGGCTAAAGCTTCCCAAGCTGCCTCCCACCCACTACACTGACTTCTTACCCAAGTTTTACAGGAAACTCTTCAGAAAACTCGCCCCAAACAGTCCGAAAAACTGTCCTACCAGCCCTAGGTCTCATCTCTTTTTCCTTCTGCCTTTTCCCATTGGAAATTCAGAGGACAAAGCCAGAGCTCTTAAATAGGCAAGGATGGAAGAAGGCTGGGAAAGTGTGCGTGTGTGCGTGTGTGTGTGCACATGCATGTATGCAATAGGATTTTTCCTATTGTTATCCCAGAGTTGCCAAAGCCCAAAGCTGGAAACAAAAAGCATCAGGTGCTCCCACATTCTAAAGAAAGCTTCCAACCAGCCAGAAGACACATCCTGTCAGAGATTACTAAAAGATGGCAGAAGTGGGCCATCATGACTCTGATTATTCCCTGCAAGCCCCAACAAGCCACCCTTTTCCAGTCTATATAAGGAAAGGACTGGGGAGGAGTAACAGGGGAGTTGAGTGTTCCTGGTGAGAGGCTGCCTGGAAAAGAGAGGAGAAGGGAGAACCCCAAGAGTGAATTGCTCAAGGAGGGTGGGGTGATCTGCAGGAATTGAAGGTTGCCATCCAGTTCCCTGGCAGGCGAGGTGAGCTGCACAGGTCCGCAGGCCCACCCTGGAGCCTTGGGAACTGCTAGTGAGAGAATTCTTGGGATAGCATGGTCAATGTTCTTCGAGATGGTTGTGTGTGAACCTGGAGTCTGGTGCCCCCTTGTGGTGGAGAAATATCTGACTTTAAGAGGCTCAAAAGGTACTGAGGGGCAGTGAGCTCAGAAAGAAAATGAGAACATCACTCCCACTTTGATCTCTGACCGCACAACCTTCAGAGTGTGAAAAGGGACCTCAGCAATCCCCAAGGTGCCATATGGAGGTGCACAGAGCTTAGAGGGCTGCACAGGAGATAGGATATAGACCCTGGAGAAGGCACTGGGAGTCAACAGCTGCTCTTCTCAGAGGGAGGCCTCAGAGAAGGAGACAAGGAGAAGCTGAACATTACCGCCTCAGAAAAACTGAATAGCCTCCTGCGTGGAGACCCCCCACCTCAGCAGATCACAGCATCAGACCTGGGAAAAGACCATTTCTGTCTCATTTCTCCCCTCTCTGCCCCCAAGACCAGAGGATACGTTGTGGAAATTGTAATTGGGGCTGGTCAGCTTTGCCAACCAAGAGAGTCCAGAAAATTATGACATCTGCCCAGGATGTCATTAAAGGACGAGAAAAGGGACCTGGTGTTGCATGGTTGAAAGCACAGATTGGAAAAAATAAAATTGTTTCACATATTCACTCCACCACCAACTTAAGAGCCTTCAACAAGTCAGTTACATGGACCCACACACAAAGCATGGGCTTTAGAAGCAGACAGAAAGGGGGCTCAAACAGCAACTGGATTGCCTAGGGCAAGTCCCATTGGGGCCTCTGTTTCTTCATTTGTAAGTGAGGATAATACCTAAAGGACAAGGTTGTTTAAAAGATTTGAGACAATGTATATAAATGAATAGAAACTATACTAGCTATTTATTTATGCACTATTTACCCAAGTAGGGAGGTGTTTGCATCCAGTTTCCTCTGACAAAAGACTTTAAGTAGTCTATGACAAAAGACAAGTAAACAGGATTAGTCAAAGAGAAAATTGAAAATAAGGAACAAGGAATGCTGAAGTGCTAACCTTAAATGTAAACTCAGTGATTTGAGCTTCAACTTTGGTTTTGAGTTTCCTGGCAGCCAAGGTAGAAAGGGAAACCTGAGCACTTACACAACTCCAGCTATCAGAAAGGAGGAAGGATACTATCTTCTGAGGGGAGACAAAGTTTTTCCTAGCTCCAAGTTTCAAAAGCAATGTTTCAGGTGGAATTTTTCTGCACTGGCTTGCAAATAACCTTTATCATGGGTTTCCAATGTGTTAGAATTAGTGACACTATACTTGGGACTAGGACAAATAACTGAAGGTGGATGACCCAGCTTCTGTTTCACATCACATAGGTATTCTGTAGCAATTACTATCTTATCATTCTTCAGATTCTTTCCGATGAGATTTCCCTAATACATTCATTGTGAGCCTACCCAAAGGACATTTAGACTCACCACTTCCACCCCCAAGGAAATGTTTTATTTATAACTCATGTAGACACTTTTGACTTAGGACCGATTTAAGCAGAAGAATCTATGTATTTTTAGAGGAAAGAGCTGAACTCAGAAGATTCTTCTCTCTCCCCAGATCCAATTCTGGCCTATGAAGACCACACCACTCTCCCTTCAATGGTCACTGTCACCTCTCAGAGGCTTGAACACATGAAGTAAACAGCCTTTGCAAAACAGTCTTACAGGTGAGCTTGCCCACCCCAAGCCCATAGGCATCTCAACTAGCCTGCGTATGCTAACATGGGTTTCCAGGGAAGATGCCAAAATAAGCCCCTGTCCTCCCTCACCTTTACTTTAATCCCTGCATAGGTTTTGCTTTTACCATATGGTAATTATTTCCAAAGCACAAGTGCAAACACTCACTCTGATTGGAAAATTAGCAGATTTCAAACTCAGGTAATTTGTCCCTAATGAGGAACTTGTTGAACTGAATTTAACAATTAACTCGCACACCCTTTGCTGCCTGCAGCTATGCAAGGGAAGTGGGGAAGAAGGTAGGGCAAGCTGGGGGCCAGGGCCTGGCAGGACTTGGGGCACAAGATGAAGGTTGGGATGCGGAAAAGTGTGTAACGGGGCCATAGGAACATCAGGAACTTGGCTGTTCAAATGGAGGTATATATAGTCAATTTCAAATATTTGCCAAAGTGGAGAGAATAATATAATAAGCTGCCACGTACCCATGTTCCAGCTCCCACAATTATCGACTCATGGCTGATCTATGCGTGAGGAGCCAGAGACACAGAAGATGCTGCTGGTGCTTCTCCTCTCTCCCACTCCCTTAGGTCCCAAGCTCCTTGGGGTAGGGGTGGGATAGGAGAGGTGTGATTTAATTCTGGGGTGGATAGTACTTTGCACTTGGCAGTGCAGAGCCTGGCAACGGTGATAACTGTTTTTCAGTCTCTACCACCCGCCTTGCTCCACAGAAGGGGCCACTTGATCTCCACCTGCGGGTCCCAGCCTGCTTGACTTCAGGCAGTGTGGATTCCAGAAAGCTCAGGCCCACCTTTTGGAATCAGCATCATCACTCTAACTCTGTGTGCTCTGATGATCAGCTCCCGCCTTGTCGCAAGCAGGCACAAGCAGCAGGGGGGGGATAAATGAATAAATAAATAAATAAATCTTTAACAAAAAAAAAAAAAAAAAAGAACCGGTATCGAGTTCATGCCCAAGGCTTTTCTCTATAATCTCCATTGTTCTTTCTTCTCTCTCAAACTGGGCTCTCCAACCAGGTAGAGCCACGTGTGGCTACTGAGCACTAGAAATGTGGCTAAGTGCAATTGAGATCTAAGTTTACAATTTTAGTTAATACTAATTAAACTAAAATTTTAAAAACTGGCACTTCATTCAATTATTGGAAAACCTCTAAGTATTTTTGGAATGTGAATTTACTTCTTCAGGTGTAAATTTTAGAAAACCCAAACACAGATCAAGTTATTTCCCATGAAAATGTAGTGTCTGAATTGAGACATGCTGTAAATGTATGGGAATCAAAGATAGTATGAATAAAAGAATGTAAAATGTGGCACTAAGAATTTTTAAAATATCGATTACATGTGGAAATTATCTATTTTGGATCTATTGGGTTAAATAAAATCTTTTATTAAAATAATTTCAGTTTTCCTTATTAAAATGTGGCTACTAGAAAATTTAGTTACCTACTATGGGACTTGCATTATACTTCAATTGGCCAGCACTGCTCTAGAACCAGAGTCCTCCTTTCCGTTGCCAGTCTGCTCAAGGAGGATCCTCTTCCCATATTCCTTCGCTGCGGCAGAGGGCCCGCGTCTGCATATTGGAGCTCTCTGGGGCCAGCTGCTTTCATGGCACCACCTCGCTACCAATGGACTGCCGGTCAGTCCTGAAGACATGACTTGCAGAAAACTAATTTCAGATGAGTGTGAATTTGTCCTGCGGTAGGGAAGAGTCCCCCAGATCTTCCTGATACTAAAATGAAGGAAAAGTTTATTCACAAAAGCTAGCCAGCTAATATCTTCATAAGGGCTGTCCCTACCTTACTTCAAGATATTTGAGCAAGGCATACCGCCTATGAACTAAGTGATGTTTTAAGGACCTTTGTTAAATAGAGAGCTTTTTGTCTGAAAACAGATTCAATATCCTCATTAGTTGATTGATTTTCTTCTTCCTTCACGAGTGGCAACACTTCCGAGCTGCAGCTTAGGAAAGTGATTCAGTCGTATGAAAGATGAGGGGATGATGGGATGGACATAAATGCCTCTACATTTAAAAAAAAATGGTTTGCTTTAGGTTACTAGATGATAGTTTTCCTGCTATTATGTAAAATTAAAGTTCTGCATATTTACTTTTCTTAATGATCACTTAACATTTGTGGTTGACGGAAAACTGTTTTAGCAGTCCGTTAAAGACTCTGAAGGACAGAAAGAACTGACCCAAATAGTGTTAACAGCCCAGATACTCTCAAAGGCAAAAAGTTCCAGAATTTTAATTTTTAGACTGGAATGTCTAAAACTTTAAAAATAATAGATGTTAAATGTTTGGTTTTTTTTTTTTTTTTTTTTGCTTTTGTACTATGTTAATAGCTGAGGAAAAAGTGCAAACAATAAATATTCATCTATCTAGCAAGGCTGCTTCAACAAGTATTCTTATAAAGATTACCATGTATACCATTAAATTAATAAACGGAGGACAAACTGTACTGGACACAAAAGGGATACCAAGCAGAACACTGTTTCTTTGGTGATTTTGAATGTGTTTTATTCTCTTACAACACATCAGGGTCATTAAGAAAATCAACTATGAGTGGTAAAACTCAAAGTGGGGCTTAAAAAAAATGCTAGAACTCTAGAAATGTTATGGGTATGGAGACATGACAATATGATGTCAAGTTAAAACTTAACTTCAATTCACGGGGAAAAAAGACCACAAACAGTGTGCAAAAATAGTAACAGCAATAATCACATCTGGATTGTGAGATTATGGATGACTGTTTATCTTTACACCTTATATTTTTATTTTCTATAAGGAACAGGTATTACCTTTATAATGAGGAAAACATGTTCACTGCTCTTTTTTATAATTTTTAAAAGAAAGGTACTGTTGTAGGTAGAACATTGGCCCCACAAGGAGGTCCAAATCCTAATCCCTTATATGGCAAAGGGGAACTAAGGTTGCACAGGGAATTAAGGTTGCTCATCAGCAGGCCTTATATAGGAAGATACTCCTGGATCATCTGGGTGTACCCAAGGTAGTCACAAGTGTCCTTGAAGTGCAATATGAGTCCAACCCAACCTCACTGACATGGAAGGAGGAAGGGGATCACGAACTAAGGAATACCTCCCTAATACCAGGGTGCAGTATTAGGAAACCCATGTGGCGCAGACCTCAATCATGTCCTCTAATACATAACCATCAGTTATAAATATATTGATCTCTGACTCGTAAATCTCTCTCTCTTCTGCTTCCAAATTATGGCAAAGATGTTAGTTATTAGCTCCCATCAAACACCAACATAGAGCTAAATGACAGACTGCCACCTGTCATTCCATCCATGTGTCATGGGGTCTCCCAAAGAGCTCGCTGGGGACTGGCCCACGTCCTGCCCTCAGTGGGCCACTGGAGAGAGGAGTGTAGTAAAGAACATGGTCTCTCACCTTGGGAGGCTCAGCTCCAAATCTGGGCTCTGACGCTTCTTAGCTGGGGAGCCTTGAGCAAATACTTACCTCCCGCATATATAACCGTAACATTCTTACCTGGCTTGTGTAAGGACTGAGTGAGTTGAAACATGTAAAGGAGGGGGAGCAGTGCCCAGCACATAAAAAGAACACAGATGAAAAAATTCCTCTATGTTACAGCCAGAGGTGCTTTTCAAAATGCAATTAAAGCAACTAAGTACATTTTTCCTGAAGAGGAAAGAAGGAAATCCTGGAGATGAAGGATTATTTTATTAGGTTTTATGGAAAATTATATTTAACTGCTTGAAACACGACTAAGACTGTGCCAAGATAGACTCTCCCTTAGCCGTAGGAATAACCCTCAGCTCTGTCTACTCAACAGGTTGCCTGGGTGATTCTGGGGGAACCAGCGTTCAGGAAAAACAAAGGACACTATTGGTACCACTTGGGAGCTGGGAGAAGTGAGAATGGGACCCTGGAGACAGCTGGTCCAGCAAGGACCCTAAAGTGTTTGTTACTTTTCAGAAATAAACAAAAAGTTCTTAGTAGAAAGGGGTGGTTTTCCCCAAGATTTTCTCAAAACGAATCTAGAATGGAATGAGAGCTTTTTTCTTTTAATTGATCATTTATAGGTCAAATATCTACACAGGCCCATAAAAGGGCTTTATGGGTTGGCTGTTCTTTTTCTCTGGAATCTTATTTCCATCATCTCCTCATGCTGTGT
>JAKSZT010023082.1:8642565-8685904 GCA_026826555.1 Tolypeutes matacus | reverse complement strand
CCAATCATTCTTTTTTTGGTCACAATTGTTGGAGGCTGGGGAACGGTAACATATTTAGACTATAAGCTGCCGTGAGGTCAAGGACTGCTATTGTTCACTGCTGTTTATGTGGCCATACACAATGCCTCCTATAAAGTAGGTACTTGTGATAAACAGAATAATGGCTTTCTGGTGATGTACATATCCCCATCTGGGGAACCTTTGAATAGGTCACCTTACAAGGTGTTTTAGTTTGACAAAGTGTTGCCAATGCCAAGTACCAGAAATGGGTTGGCTTTTATAACAGGGATTTATTTGGGGTAAAAGCTTATAGTTCCATGAAAAGTCCAAACTGAGGCACCATAAGAGGTGCTTTCTCACCTAAGTCAGCTACTGTTGGTTCTTTTGTCCCCAGCACATAGCAAAGCAAGATAGCAGCTGATCTTTGCCAAGATCTCAGTCTTACCCTCCGGGCTCACTGTCTTCTCTTAAGCTGCTCCATGGGCCCAGCCTCTTGGGAGCTTCATTGTTAAGGTATCCTCTGGTCCTCTCTCAAATGGCAGGATCAAATATGGCAGCTTCCTTTTCCTGTGTCTGTGTGTGTCTCTCTCTGTGTCTTGGTTTTTATCAGACCCAGCAAGAGGGCGGAGACTAAACGTGAGTCACACCTCACTGACATAGTCCAATCCAAAATCCAAAATCAATCTTATCAAGTAATCTAATCAAAGGCCTCTCAAGCAAATTTAATGCAATCAAAGTGTATCACAACCACAGGAATAGATTGTGTAAAAACAATCTTTCTCCTGTTTGGGATTCATAAAATAATGTCAAACTGCCACACATGGCAAAAGGGACTTTGCAGATTTGATTATGTTAAGGGTGTCGAGATGATGAGATTATCTTGGATTATCTGGGTGGGCTCAGTATCAATACAAGGGTCCTTATTAGGGAAGATGGGAGGCAGGAGGGTCATAGTCAGAGAAAGAGAGATTTGAAGATGCTGCTGGCTTTGAAGGTATAGGAAGTGGCCATGAGCAAGGAATGCAGGTGGCCTTTAGAAGCTTGAAAAGACATGGAAACATATTCTCCCCTAGAGCCTCCAGAAGGAAGGTAGCCCTGCCAACCCATTTTGGATTTCTCACCACAACTGTAAGATAATAAATCTGTTATTTAAAGCCACTATGTTTGTGATAATTTAATATGGCAGCAATAGGAAACTAACAACAGCACTAAAATATTTCTGAAATAAATGAATGGGGGGAAAAGGATTGAAGGAACAGGGGCTCAGTGAAATTAATGACTGTCACTAAGTCCAGTTCTTAACTGAAAGACTTAATGTGGTAGACAATGTGATGCACCACCCAGATCTCACTTCAATGAAGGATTTGCCCCAGCTTTTGGAAGTGTTGGCACCAGTCTTCCACTATCAGCCCTTCAGGGATTGCCTCAGCTGCAGAGAGCTCCTGGACCAGGGTCCTACCCCTTCCCAGGCTGGCGCACATCCAGCAATGGAACTGTGCAGCACTATAAAGTCCCAGCCCTCTTATGCCTACTTGGGACAACTCTGCAGAGCCATTGTAGCTCCAGAACTCCCCTGCCATTGACTGTGGCAGTCACTGAGGCTGCATCACAGCTCCTCCTCCTGCTCAGTCCTGCTTCCTTCCCTTCCCTTCCCTTCCCTTCCACGGGTGTTGATCCCAAGGGCACTATTTAATAAACATCCTGTACGCTAATCTCCATCTCGGTGTCTGCTTCCCAAGGAACTCAATATGCGATAGCAAACACAAATACTTTTACAAATTCCATTTTGGGTTGGAAAGTGCCTAAACCATCTCCAATCCTAATGGGCAACTTTTAAGTGGAACCTGGAGCTTTCCTGGCAGCTAATGTCTCAGTTTTTGTTGCAAGGACTAGACTCCATATAACTTTTAATTATCCATTCAAAGATAATAGAAGGATCATCCATTTAGAAATAATGGAAGGAATGGAGCCAGTGGGAGAATGAGCAAGGTAAGTCGATGGGTGCAGGTGCTAGCTTCTCCTCAGGGTTTATCTTACCCTTCTGGAGTTTTAACTTTGTCAATTTCTATACCAAGATAATTAACACAGAAGCCACAAGGAACTGCTGGCATTCCATCCCAGTAAGACAGAGAAGCAGAGCAAGGAGTCCTGAGGGCCACTAGAGGATCATCCCCAGAGGACCCTCCTGGTGGGTTTCTTGGAAGGATATTGAGTTGCCACAGTGATGGTATTTGCCACCGCTTCCCTGTTGCAGCTAATTAGAGGCACTAGCCAGAGAACTTGGAAATAGAGGGAGCAAAGGCTGGGAAAACTGAAGATACAGTGCCCGTTGGCCTAATCCTGGGTTAACCTTCCATCACTTGGCCTGAGAATTGTGTTTCTCCTGTGATCAGGCCCCAGATACAGTAAAGCAAATCCCAGGAAACTTTGCAGCTCCCTGAGATTGAGTGAGTGAAAATAACTTCCCACAGCGTGTCTACATCATTCACTGTGCCCACACCTTTTGCTAGGAATTGTTTACTGAATCTAAAAACTCAGAGCCCATAAATGTTGCACAACACATTTATCTTTCCCCTTTCTTCCCCTTCTCCCTTTCCCTGAACTCTATCCTCCTATCCCTTTTCTCCACTTGCCCCCTTCCCTTTTACTATTTTACTGAAAAATAAAATTGGATTTTGTTCTGATTTTGGTGGGTTTTTTTTTTTTTTTTTTTGAGACTCTCACTCTACTCCCTGAGATATGCTTACCATGCCCTAAGTCAGGATTTCTCCATTTCAGTGCTATTCACGTTTTGGACCAGGTTGTTATTCATTGTATGTGTGTGTGTGGGGGGGGGGGTTGTAGGATGTTGAGCAGCACCCCTGGCCTCCACCCACTAAATGCCAGTAGCACTCCCACCAGCTGCCAAATTGTGAGAACCAAAAATGTCTTCAGACATGGCTAAATGTCCCCTGGGGGCAAAACTGCCCCCAGCCAAGAACCACTGCCCTGTAGTATCACAAAACCAGGTCTGGAGAAATGAAGCAGCAATCCCCAAACCCCAAACCCCAAACCCCAAGCCACTTCATACTTCAATTTCCAGGATGGTTCAAAGGATAGATGCGATTTTAAATGTTGATCTTATTTTTGTTTTTGCTGCAGTGCTGTTATGGTTGGCCCTGCATTATCTTGCTAATGCTCTACATCTGCCATTGGAGCTGATTAATAAATGGAGTCCCTGGTCAGTGGGAGAGGTGCAAACAAAAACATTGTTAGATATTTAGAAGGTAGATTTAAAAAAATAAACTAGCAAGGATATTTTTCTTACTCATCTGCCTGATAAGCAGACACTAATTTCCAAATTTTCTTGGGTTTATTGAACAATTGAGAACTTTACTGAAATGAGCAAATTTTTCTTTGGTCATCATTTAGTATTTGCTCTTTCAGTGTGTTCTCTTCACTTTGTTTTCTTAATGTCATAGTGTCCCTGGACTCAGTCGTCCTGCCACTTTTCTCTATTTGCGAGTTTTCTGATAATTTCATCTAGTCTCATGGCTTCAAATATCATCTGTACTGATGATTCTCAAATTTATACCTCCAGCCTGGAACCTTCCCCCGGAGCTCCAGGCTCATAACATCAAACCCCTATTCAAAATCTCCCCCTAGATGTCTAATAGGAAATTTTAAATTTAACATGTCCAAACTGAACTCCTGGTCCTCTACCCAAACTTGCTTCTCTGGCAGTGTATCAGTGGGGTTCGATCAGGGAAGTGGAATCACTATTAGTGATATGGAATAAGATTTATTTATAGGAAGTAGACCTCACACAATTGTGGGAGAAGCTAGGGAAGTAAAGGTTTCAAAGAGGACAGTTGGAGGATCTGAGAAAAGTCACTAGCCAGGGGTCACAAAGGGAAGCTGGTGAAGAAATCTATGGAGAGCTGTTGCCTCTGCATCTGGGGATGAGCCCGATACCACTGTAGGTCACTAGGGCAGGCAGAGGGAAGAAACTCTGGGCATGAAGCAAGAGAGAGCAAGGACCAACTGGCTCCTGCCTCTAACCTTGACAATGTGGGTTACCTACGAAGGAGCTAGCGCCCTTTGCCACAGAACTGCACGTGTACCTGGCCCAGGGCTCAGAGAAGCTGAAGGAGGAGATCCAGTGGGAGCTGGAGGATCTGTGGGCCCAGCTGCTGTCCTCTCCACCCCTCTGCCAACAAGGTGAGCCTGTGGATCAGTGACAATGTGTCTGAGCTGCAGTGGTGCCTGGCACACTGCACAGACATTCAGAGAGTAATGGCTGCTGCTTCATTTCTGCCTTCCAGATCTCATGGAAATTTCTCTTTTCATCAGCACTGACCCGGAATCACACAGGGAAGGGAATTCTAGGAAACGTAGTTCTAACTTGGCTAACTTGACACACTGCAAAATCACCACAGCAGTCTTCCCCATCTCAGTTGATGACACCTCTATCCTTTCCAACTATGAAGATAACCAATTTGGCTAAACATGATTTATAATCTGGCAGGTGATTACTGATGGTTAAACCAGGTAATATCAAAGTCACTTCCTTGCTATAACTTCAAATGAAAAAAAAAAAAACTCTGCTAAAATTAAACAAATTTGGCTTATTTATAGACTGCTGTAATGGCTGAGGAAAACTAATTTGGCACAAGGTAATTTCATTAAGGCAATGTAGTTCCCATTTATCAATAATACTGTTATTAGGTTTTGGTTCTCCTGTTCCTTCTGGGGTCCTTTTCTTGATAATGTATTGGAAATGATTAGGTCATAAGAACAGATCCTAAGAACTATGGATAAGAAAAAGTGTTTTCTGGTCTTGAGGGAAAAATTAATCCATCGAGATGACATCAAGATGTCTTCTCTCACTCAGGCGAGAGAAGACATTTGAGTCCATAATCCATTCAGCCTTAATCTGTTTGAGAAGAGGGAGATGGACCCAAAGAAAACCAGTTCTATAAAATGTGCTTATCCTATCTTGACAGAGGCATGCATATCCTGCTGTGGAAGTTTCCACAGTGGATTTCAAGAGGTCACGGTCCAAGTTGAGTTCTCCTGTATAAACAAGGAAGGAATCATTAAAGTTGACACAATTTGGAGTTTCATCTGTGAAGCCACAAAAAATGTGGCTGGATTAAATTTGTGAGGACTTGAATGTTCAGTAGTAGCTAATACCAATGATTCCCTGTCCTAATGTGTTACCTATAGGATGGGGATGGAGGGAGAGGTGTGGAGATCCTCTCCCTGAGGGAAGGCATCAAAGCAGTCAGGCTGGTCTTGGGGTGGGATTTACTCCTAAGACAGGCCACTCCCATTTCAGCAAAAAACAGACAACCACGATCCATTTTTTCTTTTGAGAGTTCTTGAATAATTTGAAATGTCCATGTGTTTCCTAGTGGCTATTAACAGTAAAAATGCTCAGCTATCTTTTAAGTGGTTTTGTGCTTGAATGAGAAATAAACAAGGAAAGGAGACTATTTGGTAAACTGCTTTGCAGAGGTCCCAGGAGGAGAGGGGTCCAGGTGAGAAAGAAATGTTTTGGGTGGCCCAAAACCCTGGGGCTTGTGGGTAAATGGGGAGCCAATCTGGAACCAAGGATTGACCCTGGGGGCAGGGTTGTGAGGGCCATGAAGGTTAATGTTGCAGAAATTGGACTGCCCTAGAGTCATCCAAACACGCCTGCACACAGGCCTCACTAGGTTTTCCCAAAGTTGCAGGTGTTAACTTGGGACAAGCTTCAGGAATATCCCTGTGCCTGAATTTGTCTTCTGGGCATGTAAGCACTGCAGTTTACCAGCTTGGTTTGTAGTTCCAGGCTTCTCTTTGCTTGGCCTTAGAACCACATAGCATGAACAGGAAGAGTGTGTGGCCTCATCAGGGCTGTGGAACCAGCCTGGAAGGTCGACAACAGGATATCTACCTCCGTCTCAGCATTTTAGTTCATGCTGCTTTGTTGGATCAATAGTTGTGGCCAGTCACCGTAGCAACAAAATATTCCACTTTGTGGAGAAAGCCTGAGGACACTCTTGGAATCTCACCTGTTGGAGGGCTCACTGGAACCCTTCATGCTCTAACACAGGGGTTCTTAACCAGGGGTCCACGGACCCCCAAGGGGTTCATGGAAAGATTTCAGGGGGTCCGTGAGCTTGAATTGAAAAAAAATCAACTTTTTATTTTCTCTGACCTCCGATGTTGAGTGTCATAAAACTCTCTGCTGCTACAGTCTGAGAAGGGGTCTGTGGTTTTCACCTGACTGGCAAAGGGGTCCATGGAACAAAAAAGGTTGAGAGCCCATGGACCCCTTTGCCAGTCAGGTGAAAACCACAGACCCCTTACCAAGTCCACACTATACTGTGGATTATTTAATAAATATAGCACACCTGCACCCACACGTCCCCATGAGAATAATGATTTTTTGGATTTCAGTTCAAGCTCACGGACCCCTTCCCTGGTCTAGAGGATATCTGTATACCCTAGAGTCAGGACTGGAATCCCCAAAAGCTACATAGAGGCATGTGCATGGGCCATCCTTTGTCAGCAGGGGATCCATGGATGGATTTCAGAAGATGCTTGAACCTCCTAAAATAGTAAATGAGCTTCAAATCATTCCTGTGTTGGGGGTGTAGGGTGAGGTGGGAAGAAAGAAAGCATAGGGGTATCTGAAGGAGGTGAGAAGGAGAAGCCCACTGAGGGTACAGAAGGAACTTGTGGGGCCGGGAATACATATTTCTGACCTTACAAGTTTTTCATGGAGTTGAGGAAGTTGGAGTTGAGGAAAAACCACCAGCCAGGAAGAGACCACTGTACATATACCATGTGGCTGGTTGGGGCAAGCTGAGCCAGCCTGTAAGACTCTGTATGGCAAAGATGTTGCCCCTGGAAGCTGTGCACAATAAAACTACCAAGTGAACCAGAAATTAAAATTTCAAACCCAACTGTTCAAGAACAGCCTTTTCTTTTCTAAACCCTGAAAGCCAGATTCTATCTCTTGGTGTCTAAACCAGCTGTGTCCTTTCATAATTTCCCTGCTGTTGTGATCCCCAAGGGCCTGTTGATGATGATTAAAGAATGTGGAGGGCAAACAATAGTTCATCCAATTTGAAAAGAGTAATTCAGTATCAGCACAGGTCCCCACTACTGCTGTCTTCTGTCTGCCCAACATGCCAAGCAGCAGGTGAGGTTTCTTTGGAACTCCACAGGCCTAACATTAGGGCCAATCAAACGGTCCTGGAATTCATTTAGAAAGAACCACTTTCTCTGAGTGATCTCTTCAGTGAGCTTCCTCGATCCCCATCTCAAAACTGTTCACTGGCCCTTCTTATTCTGGATGGTGATACTGTTGGCAACAAGGGCTGTTTTCAATTTCTTTCATTACTCTGAGAGTTTTTCTCCTGCATCATAGCAGATGACTGAATGTGGGGAAAAAATCTTAGAATCATAATAGTAGGCCCTCAATAAATATTAGCTATGTGCTAATAATCATGGTGGCAGGATTCCCATTTTACAGACAAGGAAACAGGCTCAGGGAGACTAATCAAAATCATCCTGCCTAATGATGGTTAGAGTCAACCTTTGAAGAAGTGGTGCTCAACCGGGGCTATTCATTAAAGTCACCTAGGGAGATTAAAAAAAATACCAACATCTGCAACCATCCCTAAGCTTCTATTTTAATTGGTCTGAGGGTGGTGCCTGGGCATTTGTTACTTTCAGATGCTTCCAAAGGGATTCTAATGTGCAGCCAGGATTGAGAGCCACCACTTCAAAGCCTCAGTGTCTTCTATTAGATCAATCTGCCTCTTCTAAACAGCACCTGGTCCAATGTCCCCACTTTATAGATGAGAAAACTGAGGTCCAGGGAAGCTGAATGATTTTCTTAAAGCATCAGAACTATAACTATTTTTTAACAAATAATTTTATTGATACATATTAATAAAGTATAAATCCATCCAAATTGTACAATCAATGGTATTTCGTATAATTCCATAGCTGTGCATTCATCACTTGAGTCGTTATTTTCATTATTCCGGTAATAATAATAATAAAAGACAGACCAACCAGCCAAAAAAACTCACCAACAAAAAAAAAACAAAAACTCATCACCTCTCAATCTCTCTATGCTTCCCCTGCTGTACATAGCTGCTATTGTTTCTGTATCTCTAGTTTATTTGTATTTATATTTTGTAAAAAACAGTCATATATATGCAATATTACCCATATTCTTATTTCACATGAAATTTCTCTGTTATACAGTCCCATATTACATTTTTTCTTATCTTTTTAAATTTAATTTTTTTCCATATTACATTTTTAGCTTTCCTTCTAGTAATATACATGACCTTAGATTTTCCCTTTCAACCACTGTCATACCCATATAATAGCTCTGCTAGTTACAAACACTATGATATGCTTTCACCATCTCTATTCATTTCCAAAGATTTACAAACAACCTTTTTACCAATTCTGCACAAATTAACCCTGAGCTTTCCATTCCCTACCTTCATTCTATTTTATGGTGACCTATATTCTAATTATTAACTCCATGAGTTTACACAATATATTTAGTATTTGTCCTTTTGTGTCTGGCTTGCTTCACTCAACATAATGTCTTCCAGATTCATCCATGTTATCATATGCTTCACAACTTCATTTTTTCTTACAGCTGCATAATATTCCATCTTGTGTATACTCCACAATTTGTTTATCCATCCATCAGTTGATGGACACCTGGGATGTTTCCATCTTTTTTTTTTCTTTTTTTTTTAATTTTACCGGGAGGTCCCGGGGATCGAATGCAGGTCCCTCCCCATATGGGAGACGGACGCCCAACCATTTGAGCCACATCCGCCTGCCTGTTTCCATCTTTTGGCAAGTGAAAATAACGCCTCTATGAACATCGGTGTGCAGATGTCCGTGTCACTGCTCTCCGTTCTTCTAAGTATATACCTAGTAGTGTATTGCCGAGTCACATGGCAAGTCTATATTCAACTTGCTTAGAAACTGCCAAACAGTCCTCAACAGTGGCTATACCACTCTACATTCCCACCAACAGTGAATAAGCACTCCTATCCCTGCACATCCTCTCCAACACTTGTAGTTATCCGACTTCTGAATAGTGGCCATTCTAATATGTGTGAAAGGACATCTCATTGTAGTTTTGATTTACATTTCCCTAATTGCTAGTGATGTTGAACATTTTTTCATGTGTTGTTTTTTTTTCCATTTGTATTTCTTCTTTGGACAATTGTCTATTCAAGTCTTTAGCCCAGTTTTTAATCATGTCGTTTGTCTTTTTATTGTTGAGTTGTATCTCTTTATATATTGTGGATATTAAACCCTTATCAGATATGAGATTTCCAAATAATTTCTCCCATTGAGTGGGCTGCCTTTTCACCTTTTTAATAAAGTCCTTTGAAGCACAAAAGTGTTTAAGTTTGAGGAGGTCCAATATATCCATTTTTTTCTTTCATTGCCTGTGCTCTTGATATAAGGTTTAAGAAACCACTACCAACCACTAGGCCTTGAAGATGTTTCCCTACATTTTCTTCTAGGAGTTTTATGGTTCTCGCTTTTATATTTAGGTCTTTGATCCATTTTGAGTTAATTTTTGTATAAGGTGTGAGATAGGGGTCCTCTTTCTTTCTTTTGGCTATGGATATCCAGTTCTCCCAGCACCATTTGTTGAACAGACTGTTCTGGCCCAGCTGGGAGGGCTTGACAGCCTTGTCAAAAATCACTTGACCATAGATGTGAGGGTCTATTTCTGAGTTCTTGACTTGGTTCCATTGGTCAATCTGTCTGTCTTTATGCCTGTACTGTGCTTTTTTTTTTTAACCACTGTAGCTAAGTAATATGCTTTAAAGTCAGGAAACGAGAGTCCTCCAACTTTGTTCATCTTTTTAAAGACACTTTTGGCTATTCAGGGCCCCTTACCCTTAATAAAATTGATAACTAGCTATTCCATTTCTGCAAAAGAGGTTGTTGGGATTTTTATTGGGATTGCATTGAATCTGTAAATCAGTTTGGGTAGAATTGACATCTTAACAATATTTAGTCTTCCAATCCATGAACACAGATTGTCCTTCCATTTATTTAAGTCTTCTTCGGTTTCTTTTAGCAATGTTTGGTAGTTTTCTGAATATAGGTCCCTTAGGTCCTTGGTTAAGGTTATTCCTCAATATTTGATTCCTTTAGTCTCTATTATAAATGAAATTTTTTGGATTTCCTCCTCAGATTGCTCATTAGTAGTGTATAGAAACACTAGTGATTTTTGCATATTAATCTTGTATCCTGCCACTTTGCTGAGTTTCTCTGTTAGTTCTAGTAGCTTTTTTGTGGATTTTTCAGGATTTTCTAGATAAAGGATCATATCAATGAATAGTGGAAGTTTTACTTCTTTCTTTCCTATTTGGGTGCCTTTTATTCTTTGTCTAGCCTAATTGCTCCAGTTAGAACTTCTAGTACAATCTTGAATAACAGTTGTGACAGTGGACATCCTTGTCTTGTTCCTGATCTCAGGGGGAAGTTTTCAGTCTTTCACCATTGAGTACAATGCTAGCTGTAGGTTTTTCATATATGCACTTTACCCTGTTGGGAAAGCTTCCTTCTAGTCCTATCTTTTGGAATGTTTTTATAAAGAAAGGATGCTGTATTTTGTCAAACACCTTTTCTGCATCAATCGAGAGGATCATGTGATTTTTTTCTTCTTCAATTTATTAATGTGGTTTATTATGCTAATTGATTTTCTTGTGTTGAACTACCCTTACATACCTGGGATAAAATCCATTTGATTGTGGTGTATAATTCTTTTAATGTGCTTTTGGATTCAGTTTGCAAGTATTTTGTTGAAGATTGTTGCATCTATATTCATTAGAGATATTAGTCTGTAATTTTCCTTTTTCATAGTATCTTTACCTGGTTTTTGGTATTAGGATGATGTTGGCTTCACAGAATGAGTTTGGTAGTGTTCTTTCCTGTTCAATTATTTTGGAAGAGCTTGAGAAAGACTGGTATTATATCTTTGAATGATTGGTAGAATTCACCTGTGAAGCCATCTGGTCCTGGGCTTTTCATCTTTGGGAGGTTTCTGATGACTGTTTCACTCTCTTTACTTGTGATTGGTTTGTTGAGGTCTTCTATGTCTTCTAGGGTTAGTGTAGTTTGTTCGTGTGTTTCTAGGAATTCTGTCCATCTTGTCTACATTGTCTAGTTTTTTGGCATGCAGTTGTTCATAGTATCCTCTTATGGTCTCTCTTATTTCTGTGAGGTCAGTGGTAATGTCCCTCTACTCATTTCTGATTTTATTTATTTGCATCTCCTCTCTTATTTTCTTTGTCAGTCTAGCTAAGCGTTTGTCGATTTTGTTGACCTTCTCAAAGAACCAGCTTTTGATTTTGTTGATTCTATTGTTTTTTGTTGTTGTTGTTGTTCTTAGTTTTATTATTTCTGCTCTGATCTTTACTATTTCTTTCTTTAGGCTTGGTGTGGGGTTAGTTTGCTGTTCTTTTTCTAGTTCCTCCAGGTGTGCAGTTCTTCAATTTTAGCTTTTTTTTTTTTACATTTTTTAAAATAAACTTTTTATTTTGAAATAATTTCAAACTTACAGGACAGAACTCCAACATACACGCCTCCCAGATCCCCAGATCCCCCAAATTTTAACTTTTTGCCACATTTCCTGTTTCTTTCTCCCTTCCCTCACCTCACCTCACCTCCCTTCCCTCCTTCCTTCCTTTCCCTCCTTTCCTATCTATCCCTCCATCCATCCATTTTCTAAATGTCTGAGAGTAGGTTTTTTCTTTAAAAAAAAAATTTATTGAAGTATATCATTCATACATGAACATACGTAAACTATAAGTGTTCAGTAAACATCATGAACTTACAAAAACAAACATTCATAACATCATACAGGGGTCCCACACATCACCCCCCACACACACAAACACCCTGCATTGTTGTGAAACATTTGTTAACAAATCATGGAAGAGCATAGTCAAAGTATTACTACTAACTATAGTCTGTATCTTCCTCCCCTATACATTTTTTAAGGATTTATTTATTTATTACTTTTATCCATTTTTACCCCCACCCTCGTTTTTGCTGTTTCTGTGTCCATTCGCTGGGTGACTGTGTGTCCGTTTCCTGCCCTCTCTTCTCATCCTTCTCCTCCTGTCTTCACTGGGATTTGATCCTCGGGCCCTCCGATGTGGGAGAGAGGCATCCCACCACCTGCGCCACCTCAGTTCCTGTTTTTTGGTACGTCTCGTCTTGGCTCTCTCCTGTGTCACCCTCCCATTACATCGTCATCTTGCTGCATGGGTCGCGAGGCCTGGCAGCGTGCCCACGCGCCTTCTATATTTTTCTTTTTTAAATTTTTACCAGGAGGTCCTGGGGATCAAACCCAGGTCCCTCCACGTGGGAGATGGGACACCCAGCCACCCGAGCCACATCCATCCCCCTGCTATATCTCTTAAGGTTGACCAAAGATACCCAAAGTTACAGTCTTTTCCCATACATGATGGTCATATAATAAATCAGGCTTAGTTTATCACTAGCATTCCAAAAACCAGACCTAGGGAAAAAAACTAGGTCTGGGGACACATGCCTGGTATCTAATATAGCGAATGTTTAGCCTACCCTGATTATCACAAAATCAGGGCAGTGAGAATATTCACATTCTTCTTTTTTAATGTAAGCATTGAGGGCTATAAATTTCCCTCTCAGCACTGCCTTTGCAGTGTCCCATAGTCCCATAGGTTTTTTTTGTTTGTTTGTTTGTTTTCCTATTCTTTTTTTTATTATTATGGGTAAAAATCAAAATTCTCACAATACATACAAACATTTGCAAAATGATATATAAATATATATGCATATATGTGTATTTGCTTACAAAAATGTTATTTATATATATATATATATATATACACACACATATATTTTAAGAGGTGCTTAGATTACCTAAAATATTACACAGAACCCACTGGGAGTCCCATAGGTTTTGATATGTTGTGTTCTCATTTTCATTTGTCTCAAGATATTTACTGAATTCTCTTGCAAATTCTTCCGTGACCCACTGATTATTTAAAGGGTGTGTTGTTTAATCTCCATATATTTATGAATTTTCCCTTTTTTATTCCATTATTGACTTCCAGCTTCATTCTGTTATGATCAGAGAAACTGTTTTGTATAATTTCAATCTTTTTAATTTATTGAGACCTGTCTTGTGACCCAAAATATGGTCAGTCCTGGAAAAGGATCCATGAGCACTTGAAAAGAATGTATATCCTGCTGTTTTGGGGTATAATGCTCTATAGATGTCTGTTAGGTCTAGTTCTTTAATCATATTATTCAATCTCTGTTTATTTATCCTCTGTTCAGATGTTCTATCCAATACTGAGCGTGGTATATTGAAGTCTCCAACTATTAATATAGAGACATCTATTTCTCCCATCAGTTTTGCCAGTGTGTGCCTCAAGTATCCTGGGGCACCCAGATTAGGTGCATAAATATTTATTATAGTTATTTCTTCTTGGTGAATTGCTCCTTTTATTAATATATAATGACCTTCTTCGTCCCTTATAAGAGTTTTGCATTTAAAATCTATTTTGTCTGATATAGTATCACTACTCCAGCTCTTTTTTTGGCTACTATTTGTGTGGAATATCTTTTCCCAATCTTTCACTTTCAACCTGGTTGTGTCCTTATGTCTGAGGTGAGTCTCTTGTAGACAGCATATAGATAGCTCATATTTTTTATCCATTCTATCACTATCTTTTGATTGGGGAATTCAAGCCACTAACATTTAATATTATTACTCTAAAGACATTACTTACTTCATCCACTTTATCCCTTAGCTTTCTGTTGTCATACCTAACTATCATCTGTCTTTTTACCCTTTAATTTACCCTTATAATTATCTTCATTTCTACACTCTTTTCCAAGTCTTTTACCCTTGTTTTTTCCTTTCAGCCTGCAGCACTCCTTTTGTATCTCTTGTAATTCTGGTCTTTTAGTAACACACTTTCTCAGTTTTTTGTTTGTCTTGTGAAGACTTTAAACTCACCCTCTTTTTTTTTTTTTTTTTTTTTAGTTAGGCAGGCCAGTAATTTATTAAGGAATGGTGAGAAGAGAAATGGAAGAAAATAACAGATCATGGGTCCCAGGTAGAGAGGAAGGGGCTGAAGAATGATAAAGAGGGCTGATTTACAGACTACAATTCCCCATTATAGATTATAAATGCCCAGGTTTTAATTGCGTGTTGTTTCAGGCAGGGGGGATGAAGGCAAGACCAGGGGCAGAAGGGGGAAAAAGGCAAGAATGGGGGAAAAGTCAAGAATGGGTCAAAAGGCAAGAGAGGGCCACCCTCATTTTTGAAGGACAGTTTTGCCAGATACAGAATTCTTGGCTGGCAGTTTTTCTCTTTCAGTACTTTAAATACATCATACCACTTTCTTCTTGCCACCATGGTTTCTGATGAGAGGTCAGCACTTAATCTATTGAGGAACCCTTGTATGCTTTTCTCTTGCTGGTTTCAGAATCCACTCTTTATCTCTGATATCCTTGTAACAGGTGACAGGAAGAAGATGTCTGTTCCCCTCTCAGTCAGCTGCAGTGAGCCAGGGGTTTTATCCAGGCTTAATATATTGAGGGTGGGGGATGGGAGCCCTCCCTAGCTATCTTGGGGGTTTGGTTACTCACATTTGTTGTTTTGGGTTCTTCATCTCACTGTCCCTCACCCTCCTGGGCATTGTGTAGCACTGTCCTGGTCTGCTGACCCCCAAGGCACGTCCCCCAGACAGCTTTTGGCCTTTTCTCCGTTGTTTTTCTGAGAGAGTTGAGCCCTGCCTACCTGCGTACTCTGATGCCATCTTCTCAGAAGTCCTAGAACTATTTTTAAAATCACAACTTATAACCCTTCTTTGCTTCTGCATCAGCATTGGCTGAGCATCACCTGATTGCTTGCTAAAAATAAAAATTCCCAGGTTCCCTCTCTGGACATTATTTTTGAGTAGGTCTATTGTAGGGGCTAAGAATCTTTTAATAAATACTCCAGTGATTAGAATCAAAAAATTGGCCAGATAATATTAAACTAATGTGATTACTGGTATTTCCTGAGTCAAAGAAAAATTGAGTTCTTTAATGGTAGTACAAAGGAATCTTTATATTTCTATTCAATGATTTTTCCCCTGAGGGAAGACATTAAGAAATACCAACTCCACTTTATCAAACTCTAGACCTTGGTTACAATTCTTTAGATCTCATTTTGTTTGGTGATTGTTGTTTTAAAATGAAGTAGATAGGGAAGCGGCTGTGGCTCAATCAGTAGGGCTCCCATTTACCATATGGGAGGCCCCGGGTTCGGTTCCCGGGGCCTCCTGGTGAAGGCAAGCCCGCCCGCACGGCGTGGTTAGCTGACCCAGCGAGCACAAGCAGCAAGGGGGGGGATAAATGAATAAATAAAATCTTTAAAAAAATAAATAAATAAAAAATAAAATGAAGTAGATAGATCTTAACTGAAAAGAACATGAATATGCTTTTCATTCTGTAATAAATTGTGAGTTGAACTCAGATGGCTCTTGCCTCAGAAATGGAAAATAAATTGGCTACTACTGCACCCAATTAAAATGAGCATGTGATGCCCATAAGAATGCTCGGAGCTCCATTTTTCAAGCAACTTTACTTAGAGATGCAGTGGAAAGCACCCTGGAATCAAACCCAAAAGACCTGGGTTCTGAATTCTTGCTTTTCCACCTACTTGCTGTTTGACTATGATCAAATCACTTGGCTTCTCTGAGTCTTACTTCCACATCTGTAAAATGGGGATAATGATATCCATTCTATGTATCTAATGAGGCATATTTTGAGGATTATCTTATCTAATATATCACTTAGCTTTTGCTGTATAACAAATAATCATAGAACCTAAAGGGCTCTTCTATTTGCTTACAGTAGAATGCCAAGGGCTGACTGGTCAATATGGAGGTAGTGCTAAAGTTGGAATATTATCATTTTTCAACCATAATGGTAAAGATTGGATCAGGCAACAATCATGAACAAATACTAAATCTAGGGGAAATTTTGATGAAGAGCAGGATATTTGCATTGTTGTTAAATGTCTCCCCACAGATTGCTCATTAGTTGCTAAGGTGGAAAAAGTAATTATCCAATAGAGAAATTTGGCAACACCTTGACAAAGTGACCAAAATTAACATCACCAGTGAAGTAGAGATGGACATCATGTAGATCCAGATGTGACACCCTAAAAAGGATACATCATTTACACAGTATTCTGACTGAGAGTACATAATCTGAATCTAATCATGAGAAAAAAACAGACAAGCCCAAAACAAGGTAAAGGGGGAGGGGTAGTATTCTTCTCAAATGTCAATGACATAAAAGATGAAGAAAGGCTGTGGAAATGCTCCAGAATAAAGGAGGCTAAAAAGACATGACAACTAGACTAGACCCTATACTGGAGTGGAAGTAAAAATACCATAAAGGACATTATTAGGTCAACTGACAAAATTGGAATCTGGACCACAGATTACTGTAGTAAAAGGGACCAGATTTATCTTCCTACCTTAAACAACTGAAAAACAGATAAAATATATGAAACAATGGTTTCAGACATTGGACAATAGGTAGCACAGGGTAAAGATCCCTAAGAGAAGAGAAATAAACAAGGGGAACCCTAAGATTGCCTCAGATTACTGCCTGGAGAGAGTTTCCAGGTTGTAGTACAGGGAGGGGAAACCCAAACAGAGCCTCCAAGTCTCCCTTGAGTTAAGGGGCAAAGTTGAGAATTTGGAGACCAAGGTGACTAGAATTTGCAGGGTAGAGTACCAGAGAGGAGAATGCTATATAGGTAGAGAACTATGGAGATCTACAGAGGGTTTCCTTGGGCTCTTCAACGTGGTATTGATCAACACATGAGTATAAGGAACCTAATCAAGGCCAGGTAAAGGATCAGGCGGAAGAGTTCTTGGAGATCATCTTCCCAACAGCCAGAGTTGAGAACCTTCATAATATACAGAGCATTAGGTAGAATACTTAGAAGGATACTACCTCAATAGTGGAGCCAAACCAGCTCTAGAATAAAGGCTGCTAGGATCTGATCCAGACCTAAAAAGCTTAAAAGCAAGGCTTGAATGAATAAAACTGTTTCCAATAAGCTTAACTGCATCCCAGAGCAAAGCTCTAAAAAAAAGTTACCAAAAAAATCCAGCACCCAACAACATACACAATATCTGGAATACAATGAAAAATCACCAAATATGCAAAGAAGCAGGAAAATACTACCCATAATGAAGGGAAAAAAATCAATCAATAGAAACAGACCCAGGAATGACCCACATTATAGAATTAGGAGACAAGGACACTAAAATAGCCATTATAAATATATCCCATGTATTCAAGAAGGTAGAGAAAAGCATGAGCATATTAAGAAGAGACATGGAAAACATAAAAAAATACCCAAATTTAACTTCTTGAGATGAAAGTTCACTGGATAGGATTGCCAGCAGATTAGACCCTGTAGAAGAGAAACTTAGTGAACTTGAAGACATAGCAGTAGCATACCCAAAATAAAACAGAAGAAATACTGGGAAAAATTGAACAGAGCATAAACAAGCTGAGGGCTATTTTCAAGTGGCCTAATACATAAGTATTTGAAGTCCCAGATGGAGGGAACAGAAAAAATATTTAAGGAAATTTTCCAGATTTGTTGAAAACCCACAAATCCAAAAAACTTAATGAATCCCAAACATAAGAAACATGAAGAAAAGTACACCAACGTGCATCATAATCCAACTGTTTGAAAACAGCCTGAAAAAAAAAAAAAAGATGCATCACAATGAGAGGAACAAAGATAAAAATGAGAGACAGACAGAGACAGACAGAGAGAGAGAGAGAATATAAGTGAATGGGGGTAAAGGGTATTCAGATTTCTTTGCACAATTTTTTTAATAACTTTATTTCAAATTAAAAAAATAAAATAACAGAAAAGGCAGCTCAACAAGTATGGAAGCATTACTCCTAAAAAGTTCTGTCCAGGTACTTTTATCTCACCTAATTCCAACTACTAACTCAATTGTTCCTCTAGTGTTCAGAAAGATACACAGATGAACACAGATTAATTAAATGACATAGTCAAGGTCTCCTTATTAGTGACAAAATGAAGAAGAGAAAAATGCTTAATCATATTATCTCACAAAACCAAACCCCATATTCTTGTTTTTTTGACCTTTAGCATTAATATAGTACCAACTTTGCTTTTGCTTAAACATTACAATGTTGTTAACTATAATCTATAAATGACTTTATATTTTCCCATTTATCACCACATCCTTAACACCTTGCAGTAGAACATTTCTGTATTTATATTACTAACCACAATCCTCATTTACTACTAAAATTGTTGTTAGACATTCCCTATATTGTATAGATATAGTGGCCAAAATGAGTATTAATGTTAGTTGGAGAATAGCTGGAGGATAATATGTACTATTTTTTACAACATTTTGTAAGTCTGAAATTATTTCCAATCAAGTTAATTCAAAAAAGGAATTTAAAAAACACTATGGGGAAGCGGATGTGGCTCAAGCGATTGGGCTCCCGTCTACCATATAGGAGGTCCAGGGTTCAATTCCCAGGGCCTCCTGATGAAAATCAAGCTGGCCCGTGCAACGAGCTGGCCCAAGCAGAGAGCTGGCTCATGCAGAGTGCTGGCCCACATGGAGTGCTGGCCCATGCAGAGAGCTGGCGTAGCAAAGTGACACAACAAAAAGAGACCCAGAAGAGAGACAATAAGAGATGCAGCAGACCAGGGAGCTGAGGTGGCACAAGAGATCGAGCAGCCTCTCTCCACTCTAGAAGGTCCCAGGATCAGTTCCTGGTGCCACCTAAAGAGAAGACAAGCAGACAAAGAGGAACACACAGTGAATGGACAGAGTGCAGACAGTGAGCGCAAAAACAACAGTGGGGGAGGGGAGGGGATAAAGAAAGAAATCTTTAAAAAAAGAAAAAACAAAAACACTATGTTTTTCATACCTCAGAAACTAGCATAATTCCTTCTATTTAGATTGTGCTATCACGGTGCTCAATCTATCCACAGGAACATATTTGACTTTTAATTATCAACTGCTACAGAAAATACAAAACAATATTTAGGAGGGATCCTGCAAAGGCAGCAAATTGGGTAAAAAAAGAGAGAAATTGAACAAATAGCTATTTGCAACCATGATGGGCATTTGGAAATCCTTTAATTAAGTGTTGGCTTTTCTCCTCATCAGCCAATTCTTATATTTTACTTAAGTGAGGGATTTTCCAATTTGCTTTCTTTCATCCTGTTCTGAGGTTCTTATCAATTACATTCTGGACTAAAAGAATCTAAAGGCTCTTTTCCTAAGTGTTAGGGAACTCTGATTTACTATGCAAATAATGAGCAGATCCTCTTAGTATGGGGCAACCAATGATAGGGAGACCTGTTCCTGGTCTCAGTGGGGCAGAGCAGTTCCAAGTGTAGCCAATAACTCTTTAAGTCACTTGATGCTGCAGCATTTCCACATAGTCTAAGTTGGAGGCATATAGATTTTCAGTCTGACTGGAACTGCATTTGCCAAAACAGCAGTAAATACCCTAAGCAGAGAATTCTGGTTCATTCCCTTCCTGGGTAACCTTTGTGATCCTGCAAGGTGGCTCCACTGTTCTACTGAAGTCTTAACTGCTATTGTCCTGTAAACAGTTGAATTATTTTCTTCATAGCATGATCCTCAGCAGCAATAAGAAAATCCCTAAATTTGAGTTGTATTAAGATGACAAATGTAAATTCCCTTGTCAATTTGTGTTTTGTGGCACATGTAATATCCTAGCATTGGGGCCTGAGACAATGAAGGAGGCATATTATTATAGATTTTCAAGCCAATGTCCCTATTTATATTTGGGCATGAATCTGACCAAAAGAAATGGGTTATGAGCAGTGTGTGTGTATGTGTGTGAGATAGTCCCTGTCTTTAATAGCCCTGGAACCCACCCCTCTAAGGTGTCCAGAGAAGTGTCACTGAACATTCTTCTGGCTCATGGTGTATTAATTTGCTTTAATATGAAACTTCTATTTCCACACTGAGTCCCTCCTTATTAAGTAGTTTTATTTAGGGAGACCATAAAATTTAGTCTTATACATACCCAATGATGATTTATGATTCAGACAACTTCTAAAAGTCCCTAAAATCATACACAAAAATTACTGACTAAAAACAAAAAGGCCTAGTAGTTAATTGGGTTGCCGACAGGTATTAATAGGATTCTGTGCTGCATAAAGCTCAGTGGTTCTCAACTCTGGCTGTACATTAGAATCATTCGGGGGATCTTTTAAAAATCCCATGACCAGGAAGCCAAACCCTAGGTCACTTAAATCAGAATCTCTGGGGGTGGCCTGGGCATCAATATTTTTAAAAACTCCCCAATTGATTCCAAGATGCAGCAGCCAATGTTGAGAACCACTGGTCTAGAGTGATAGCTGATTTTCTCCATCACTGTGCGGTAGGTATAGAAGAAGAAAGGTAATGATCTTAAGTTGTTCTCATACATGTATCAACTACGATTATTTGGTCGAACTATAATCCCAAATCTCTTTATGTATCTGTTAGCAACTTCATTTTCACACACTACTTTTTAGGGAGTAAAATGACCACTATCTTACTACTATATAATTTTAAGAAACCAATGAATGACAAACAAATGAATGGATGAATGGAAATAATGTATATAAAGTACATAACAGAACATATGTTATTAGTACAGTTAAAATCAAAGAAAACTTTTTCCTAAGTTTGTCCAAGAGTGAACTAAAAAGCTTTACAATAATGTTCCTTACTGGGATGGGAGAAGAGAAGCAGCGGAACATAAGAATCACCTGGAAAGCTTTTCCAAACCACATAACTACTCACCATCCTAGATTAATTTCCCCTTTTCTGGAACTACCATCAACATTCTTCCTTGAAGAAAGGTGTTAATGATGGTTATATCAGTAGGTTGCTTTCAGTAGCAAGTGACAGAAAATGGAACTCAAAATGGCTTAAACAATAAAGGGAATTCATAACCCATCAAGCAAAAGTCTAGAGATTGGCTGGGCTTTTGGAGAGGCTTGATCCAGTGGCCTAAAGACATCATCAAGGACCCTGTCTCTTCACTCTGCCTCTTGCAGAGTCAGATTCATCCTAAAGCTGCATCTGTAGTTCCGTGATGGTTACTTGCGGCACTTAGGGTTCCCTTTCTCTTCCTTCACTGCCAGCAGGAGAATTGATTGCTTTTCCAGCAAAACTCCTGAGGTCCACTCTGATTGGACCGGATCATGTCACATGACCACCTCTAAACCAATCGTTACCTGAAGGGGGTGGGATGCATTGATTGGCTTAGTTTTGCTCATCTGCTCCACCAAAATTGATGGCTTTTGGATGGAAAAGATAAGAGTGGGGAGTAGGAATGGATACTGGCAGTATAACCAACTAAGACCATAGAATGGTCTCTAAGGTATGTGTAAATACAATTCAGTAATAATAAAATAATGACACTCCTTTCACAGCCTACCCCCACCCCGTTTCTTCAATCTTGGCACTACTGACATTTGGGCTGGATAATTCTTTGTTGTGGGGGGTTGTCTTGCACATTGTAGAATGTTTAGCAACATCCCTGGTCTCTATCCACTAGATGCTAATAGCACTTCTCACGCCACCTCCCTAGTTGTGACAACCGAAAGTATCTCCAGACATTGCTAAATGCCCTCTGGGGGGTAAAATCACTCTCCTGAGCACCACTGCTTTATAGTTAAACCTCCTAAATGAAAATTTCTATCATAGAAATGGAGACTAGTTTTTCTCCATTTCTCTAAGGTTTAGGGAAGAAATTTTAAACTATAACATGAAAAAATAAGTGCATTAAACATTAAATTTATTCCTATAATCCTATGTTATTCTTTACTGGAATTCTTTTTTTTTTTTTTTTTTTTAAATGTTCTCACCTGTTCTCACCTGTCTGAGGTGAACCCTACCTAAAGGTGAAAGGTGTTACTAGATGACTTTTCAGGATTCCTTCTAAACATCTGTTTGTTAGATTTCTCTGCCCCTTTCAGAATAGAAGCATTGCACTATTTGTAAAATTACCAAACAATATCATGGAAAAATAAATTCACCCTAATCCTGACCCATCCTCTTCATTACTTAAATCAATCCCAATTCCAGGAGTAAAAGAAAAACTAAGCATAAATACAGCAACACCAAAAATAAGAAAACATCAAGCAGCTAAGTACACTGCTTTGTGTTTGTCTCTGCTTCTGAATGACCTACGAAGAAAAAGGGAATTTTATACATAAAATCAGTGTCATTGATTAATATGGAACTCTCCTCCACTCTCCTCCCCTCAGCAGTTTACAATAAGTGTTAGGTTCTTGCTTCTGAATTCTTGGCTTCTTTCTGGATTCTGTAATCCTAAATATTTGCACACTTTTCATATTCCCTGAGTAAGACAATATTCAAAATAATCTAGTGATCAAAGCTTTGTCTCAAGTGGAATGAGGCCTTTTAGTAGGGTTTTGGGAGATAAGAGAATTGGTTTCATCTGCTAAATTGGGATGATTTGCCCACCCCAGGGAACATTTGGCAATGTCAGGAAATTTGTTGGTTGTCACAAAGGTGGGAGGAGGGTGCTATCAGAATCTAGTGCGTTGAGGCCAGGGATGCTGCTAAATATAGCACAATGCACAGGACAGCCCCCCACATCAAAGAATTATCTGGCCCAACATGGGAAACATTGTGCTAGCCAAAAGTCTTCAGAAAGTTTCTCTACCTAATCTCCACGTTTTAAATACAGGCCCCTACATTTGCCAACATTAGAGGGAAAATATACCCAATGATACTGAATAAAAGTAGACAGAAAAAATAAAATTTGAAAGTCGATTCAATTTATGATAATTTGCATTTTCTAAAATATTTCCTTTAGGTTTTTCCTGGATCTGCAGGATTTTAAGAACAACATCTGACATATAAGAATCATAAAAATTTTACTTTTATGATATACTAGTTTAAGATAATTGTTAAATTAAATTCTACTGACCTGAATGCCACCCAAAATTCTAACTGATCATAGTGATTTATGACTACAGTTAAACTTTGCTCATTTGTTAAGGATTTTTGAATTCTTATACCTTGATGTAATGAAATTCTGCACTCTTACACCATGTTAGATAGTAGGGGAATTGTCAGAAGTTTTCAGATCTTGACTGGCTTTTATTTATCTGAGTAATAGTTATGAACTTTCCTTTGTCTGCCAGTATCTTGAGCATTTGAACAACAGGATAGATAGCATTCTGGTCAATGGATTTTAGGAGATGATCTTTTCCCCAGGTTTACTCAATGAGTAATTAAGGGATGATGGAGCATCCACAGCATTTGGATAGGATCTAAGAGTATAGGGATTTCCTGTCATGCAAAATTCTGGGCCAATACCTTAGGTCTGAGAAATCCCCTGTGACCTCTTTCTTGCTTCTAAAAGGTAGAGATTTGGCCTGCTCTGCCAGAGCATTCTGCCAGAGTATTCTGCCAGAGCCAATTCCCTCCCTTTTTTCCTGTCCATGTTCTCTCAGGCCAGCTGTAAATGGAGAATCCACATTCTCCCACTTTTCCCCCCTTCCTAGAGTTTCCAGGATAAGGTTGATTTCATGACTTCTATTCCTTTTAAGGTATTTGCTGCTAAGGACCAAAGAGGAACTGGCCAGGAGTAACACAAATAAAAGAGGTTTATACTGATTCCAGAAGTTTCAAATGGGGTTTGCCTATACCGATCCTTTCTAAGTCTCTACTTAGTAAATTAAGTACCTACTATGTGCCAGGTATTGTGGGGGTACATGAAAGAATAAAATATGGTTCCTGACCTCCCAGAAAGTATAACTCAAAGGGGATAACAGGTAACAAAGTAGTTAATGACAATAAGATGCATGGTGGCTGTTGTGTTGGGACAACCCAATATTCATTATACCTCAACTCCAGGGGTAAGTCTTGGTTAGTCTAAGCCAATTACAACCATCTTATCCTCCCCTCAGTGACTGGTTCTAAGATGGAAGGCCTTTAGACAATTTGGGTCAGTGACCCAAATATGGAGAGAGGTTTGCTGTGGACTTCTCGGGAAAACTTCCTTGCCCTTCAGAGAAAGCCCATGGAAATCTAGACTCTCCCAGGAAGCTGTAGCTCTGATTGCTTCTGGTACCCATAATATAAACATAAGGGGATCCAGTCTAGGAATGACGTCAATAGACAGTGGACAGTGGTGTGGAGAGACAGGAGGAAACTGTGTCCTTGAGGATAGTATACAGCCACCGGGTCAAACCAACCCTGACGCTTGACTCACTTTAGAC
Organism: Tolypeutes matacus; assembly: GCA_026826555.1. Taxonomy (NCBI): domain Eukaryota; kingdom Metazoa; phylum Chordata; class Mammalia; order Cingulata; family Chlamyphoridae; genus Tolypeutes; species Tolypeutes matacus. Next base: position 8,661,507 of record JAKSZT010023082.1, on the reverse strand, counting down.
TTTCTGTTTTCTGAACCAATAAATTTCCTTATTGCATGAGTCAGTTTGAGTTGAGCTTTCCCTCACTGACAGGCAAAAATGCTTTGATACAAATTGCAATGACATATTCTAAAACAAAAATTAAATGATGCATTGGGAGGTCTACCTAATTCTCATTCATCTCTTTTAATGTTGCCAGGAGAGCTCACCAAGTTTCCTTCTGCCTGTGTTAGAATCCCCTTTCCCCAAGACTAATCTTTCATATTCTTCTCATTCATAGAGATCCAATTAGAGCAGAAGGATAAGTGTGAATTAGTTTATTCATGGGTATCAACTACATCTCAGGAAAATTCCAGACTGCAATTCTCTTCTCTATACTCTTGCCAATCTCCTCTCCCTCCTATACACACACTTTACTAAATAAAAGTTAACTTGGTCATTCCCTGACTGGTGAACAATAAACTAAAAAGTTTAATATTAAAGTTTAAGTACTTTCAGTACTCCCTCCTGAGAAAAACTAAGTTATATAAAATTATTTTTGCTTAATATGTTTTTTTTAAATATATTTTTGTTAGAGAAGTTGTGAACTTACAAAACAATCATGTACATGTGTGGAATTCCCATACAACACCCCTCCACCAACACACTTCATTGTTGTGGAACATTTGTTACCGATATAAGATAATATCATCCTACTATTACCACTAACTATGGTCTATAGAGTATATTTGGTATATTTTTTCCATACTCCCCTATTATTAACACAGCACATCACTGGCATTGATGCAAGAATATTACAATATTGCTGTTAACTATAGTCCATAGGTTACATTAATTGTATTTTCCCATGCTTCTCCACATACTTACCACCTTGCAATAGTGATGGACATTTGTTCTAGTACATAGAAGGATATTCTTGTATTTGTACTATTAACCACAATTCTCATCCACCTCTGGATTTACTGTGATATTCAGTCCCTAGATTTTTCTCTAGCTTTCTTTCAATTGACATTTACGTCCCTAGACTACCCTTTTCAGCCACAATCCCATTTATAAACCAGCTGTGTTAGTTCTACTCACTATAATGTGTTACCATCAACTCTATCCATTTCCACACTTTTACAGTCAAGTTAATTAAAACTTCTACATACCTTAAGCATCAGTACCCATTCTCAGCCCTCCTCCTATCTCCTAATAACCTATATTCTAGGTTTTAACTCCGTGTGTTTATTCTTCGTATTTAGTTCATATTAGTGAGACCAAACAATATTTGTCCTTTTGTATCTGGCTTATTTCACTTAGCATAATATCTTCAAGGTTCATCCATGTTATCATATGTGTCCCAATTTCATTTCTTCTTACAGCAGCAAAGTATTCCATTGTATGTTTCTTTTGGCAACTGTGAATAATGCTGCTATGATGATTATTTTTTTATGAGTCAAGATTGTGAATACAATGTGGCTGTTTCAGTTAGTTGTTGGGAAAACAACCCCCCCAAATTTTAACAGCTCATGTAACTGAGGGCTGATGGTAGGCTAAATAGTGCTTCTCAAATTTAATGTGCATCTGAATCACCCAAGATCTTGTTAAAATGCAGATTCTGATTCAGGAGGTCTGAGGTGGGGCCTGAGATTCTGCACTTCTAACAAGCTCCCAAGTGATGCTGATGGTGATGCTCCATGGACCACATTTTGAGTGGCAAAAAGGCTATAATTTGGCAGAACTCAGTTAGGCACCTTTGGGCTCTACTAGGTTCAACTTGGCTCCATGTGTCTTCTCACTCTGAAACCCAGGCAGAAGAACAGGTATTATTGGGAGTTGTTCTTATTGTGGATGGCAGAGGCTCAAAAGGGGGGATAGAGCCAAGTCAAGAAGAGCATTTATAGTTTCTGTTGCTAGAACATGCTGTAAGTCAGAAATGTCCACACTCCATTGGCCAAAGCAAGTCATATGACCACACCCAAAGTCAATGGGGGTGAGAAATTGACTCCTACATGTTGAAAAACAAAAGGTTATAAGTGCTGCAAGAGAATTATGTAGTGCATATAAGAGTGTCCCAAAGGAGACAGTCAGGGAAGGCCTCAGAGAGAAGACAATGATTAAGCAAGTTTTTGAAGGATAAACAGAAGTTTGCCTGGCAAACCAGGGATGGGAATTGAAGTAGGGAAAGGGCATATCAAGTCAAGGAAAGAGAATAAAGAAAAAGCTACACATTCGCTAAAGAAGATATACAAATGGCCAATAAGCACCTGAAAAGATACGCAACATCATTAGTCAGCAGGGAAGTGCAAATCAAAACCACAATGAGATACCACTTCACACCCACTAGGATGGCTAGAATCAAAAAGGTGGATAACAACAAGTGTTGGCAAGGTTATGAAAAAACTGGAACCCTCATACACCATTGGTGGGAATGTAAAACAGTGCAACTACTTTGGAAAACAGGTTGGCAGTTCCTCAAAAGGCTAAAGATAGACTTACCATATGACCTGGCAATTCTACTCCTAGGAATATCCAGGAGAATTGAAAACATTTGGTCACACAAAAATTTGTACATGCATATTCATAGCAGCATTATTCGTAACAGCCAAACACTGGTAACAACCCAAATGTCAGTCAACTGATGAATGGATAAATGAAATGTGTTCTACTCATATAATGAAATATTATTCATCAATTAAAAATAATGGGACTTCCGGGAAGATAGTGGACTAGTAAGACACAGGACTCTCTTCTCCAGAAAAATAGCTAGAGGACAGGCTGAAACAGCCCCAAAAGAGATCTTCTAGGATTTGGGACAGCAGGTGAAGGCTGAACACCACCCAGAGGAGAAAGGGACAAAAGAGGGAAATCACGATGGCAGAACCATGAGTTGGAACCAGCAGCGCCTGCTGCTGCTGGCACCCTTCCCCATACTCTTTAGACTTCTCGGGCCCCTGGGCCTGTGACTACAGACAAAGGGGGCTCCAGGGATCTATCACCCCAGGAAAGGGGAGAGAGAGGGACACAGCCTAAGGCTGACTCAGGTTCTGACCCACAAATTTGGGCTGCGGTGCTCCACAGGCCCTTCCAGGCCAGTTGGGACCACACGGTGGTTTGCCCTGGGAGCCTAAGAAGGACTGGAGAAATCCAACCCTCCCAATCTCCTTCTTTTCTAGCCTGGACTAATTGTTGAGGACTCCACAGGAGAGGGGAGAGAGAGCCTGGGGCTGACTCAGCTTTTGACTCGCAGGTTTGGTCTGCCCTGTCCCGAGAGCCCTTCCAGGCCGGATGGGGCTGCGCCATTGTTTGCCTTGGAGCCTGCAAGGGGGTAAAGATATACAAACCTCCCAATCTCCTCCTCTACTAACAGGGACTGATTGTTGAGGACTCAGAGGGGAGAAGAAATATTTCCTAGCTGGGAAAAGGGAGGGGGCTGCCAGAGAAGATTGGAGAACTGTCTCAGAAAGTTTGAATTACAAGGCTCTTAGCCTCCAGACAGGAAGCTCTATCACATTGATTTAGTCTGTGTTACAACAACTACACTCTGACCAGGCATTGAATTGAGAGCTGCCAAAGAGTGCCGTCTCCTGGCAGACCAAGGAAGTGCACAAAAGAAAATTAAAAATAAGTAGGAAAGGCTTTTCCTGGCCTCTATAGTCTCCCTGCCCAAGGTCCTAGGAAGCAACTCTACAAGCAATTACTGGGTCCAGTGCCCAGTTTTCAGCAACCAGCAGGACAATCCTAACAATCCAGGTCAAGCCAAAAACCAAAGAGCTGTGGTAACTCACAGCCTCCTGCCACTAAATCCCTATAAAAGAGAAAGAAATTGAGCATCTCAGTAAACTGCATCCTAACCAGATGCCTAAACACCAGCAAAAAATTACAAGCCATACTAAGAAAATAGAAGACATGGCCCAAGAAAAGGAATACAGCAAAGTCCCAGAAGAGATGCAGAATTTGAGAGAACTAATCAGCGAGATGAGCACAAATTTCCAAAATCAAATTAGTAAGTTGAAAGACAATATAGTTAGAGATAAATGACATCAAGAAGACATTGAGCGAATGCAAAGAAGAATTTGAAATCCTGAACAGAAAAGTGACAGAGCTCATGGGAATGAAAGACACAATAGGTGAGGTCAAAAACACATTTGAGACATACAACAGCAGACTCAAAATGGTAGAAGAAAGAATAAGTGATACTGAAGACAGAGCAGCTAAAATTAAAGAGAGAAAAGAATGGAAAAAATTGATCAGGGGCTCAGAGAGTTGAATAACAACACAAAACGCAGCAACATATGTGTCATAGGAGTTCCAGAAGGAGAAAAGAAGGGAAAGGGAGCAGAAAGCATATTTGAGGAATAGCTGAAAATTTCCCAACTCTCATGAAAGAAATGAACTTACATGTCCAAGAAGCACACTGTACCCCAATCAGAATAAATCCAAATAGACCTACGATGACACATACTACTGAGAATGTCAAATGTTAAAGATAAAGAGAAAATTATCAGAGCAGCAAGAGAGAAGCAAACAATCACGTACAAGGGACGTCCAGTAAGACTTAGTGCAGATTTCTCTTCCAGAAACCATGGAGGCGAGAAGACAGTGGTATGATACAATTAGGAAACTGAAAGAGAAAAACTGCCAGCCAAGAATTATTTATCCAGCAAAACCGTCCTTCAAATAAGAAGGTGAGTATAAAATATTCACAAACAGAAACTAAGAAGTTTGCAAAAAAGAATCCACCTTTGCAGGAAATATTAAAGGAAGCCTTAGCACCTGAAAGAAAAAGACAAGAGAAAGAGGCTTGGAGGAGAGTATAGAAGAAAGAATAGCAGAAAGGAAAACCAAAAGAGTAAAAAGAAAGACAAAAACAAGATGACATAAGAAAACCAAAGAATAAAATGGAGGAAGTAAATAGTGCATTTACAGTAATATCACTGAATATGAATGGATTAAACTCCCCAAGCAAAAGATACAGGCTGATAGAATGGATAAAAAAATATGAGTCATCCATATGCTGCTTACAAGAAACTCACCTTAGACCCAGGGATACAAACCAACTGAAAGTGAAAGGATGGAAAAAAATACTCCACGCGAATAGTAACCAGAAAAGAGCAGGGGTAGCTATACTAATATCAGACAAAACAGACTTTAAATGCAAAAAAGTTATAAGAGATATGGAAGGCCATTATATATTAATAAAAAGGATGATCCACCAGGAAGATATACAGTCATAAATATCTATGCACCTAACCAGGGTGCCCCAAAATATATGAGACAAACTCTGGCAAAACTGAAGGGAGAAATAGACATTTCTACAATAATTGTCGGAGACTTCAACACCTCACTCACATCATTAGATAGAACAACTAGACAGAAGATCAACAAGGAACAGAGAACTGGAACAATATGATAAACAAGTTAGATCTAATAGATATCTACAGAACACTGCATCCAAACTCAGCGGGTTATACATTCTTCTCAAGTGCCCATGGATCTTTCTCCAGGATAGACCGCATGTTAGGTCACAATTCAGCTCTCAATAAATATAAAAACTTGAAATTATACAAAGCACCTTCTCAGATCATAATGGAATGAAACTAGAAATTAATAATAGGAAAAAAGTAAATTGGCAAATGTGTGGAGACTGAACAACACACTCCTAAATAATCGGTGGGTCAAAGAAGAAATTGCAAGTGAAATCAGTAAATATATTGAGACGAATGAAATGAGAACACAACATATTGAAACTTATGGGATACAGCAAAGGCAGTCTTGAGAGGGAAATTTATAGCCCTAAATGCCCATATTAAAAAACAAGAAAGAGCTAAACTCAAAGATTTAACTGAACAACTAGAGAAACTAGAAAAAGAACAGCAAAACAATCCCAAAGCAAGCAGAAGGAAAGAAATAATAAAGATTAGAGCAGAAATAAATGAAAATGAGAACAGAAAAATGATAGAGAAAATCAACAAAACCAAAAGCTGGTTCTTTGAGAAGATCAATAAAATTGAACCCCTCGCTAGACTAAGAAAGAAAAAAAGAGAGAAGATGCAAATAAATACAATCAGAAATGAAAAGGGAGAAGTTACAAATGACCCCACAGAAATAAAAAGAATCATAAGAGGATATTATGAGAAACTATATGCCAACAAACTAGACAACCTAGATGAGATGGACAAATTTCTAGAAATGCACAACCAACCTACACTGACACTACAAGAAATACAAGAACTTAACAAACCAATCACATTTAAGGAGACTGAATCCATCATCAAAAATCTCCCAGCAAAGAAAAGTCCAGGACCAGACGGCTTCACAGGTGAATTCTACCAAGCATTTAAAAAAGAATTAACACCAATCCTGTTTAAACTCTTCCAAAAAACTGAAGAGGAGGGAAAATTACCCAACACATTTTATGAAACCAACATCACCCTAATACCAAAGCCAGATAAAGATTCTACAAGAAAAGAAAATTACAGACCAATCTCTCTAATGAACATAGATGCAAAAATTCTCACAAAATACTTGCAAATCGAATCCAACAGCATATCAAAAGACTTATACATCATGACCAAGTGGGATTTATTCCTGATATGCAAGGCTGGCTCAACATAAGAAAATCAATCAATGTAATATACCACATTAACAAACTGAAGGAAAAAAAAACACATGATCATCTCAATAGATGCAGAAAAGGCATTCGACAAAATCCAGCATCCTTTTTTTGATAAAAACACTTCAAAAGCTAGGAATAAAAGGAAAATTCCTCAATATGATAAAAGGCATATATGAAAAACCCACAGCCAACATCATACTCAATGGGAAAAGGTTGAAAGCTTTCCCTCTATGATCGGGAACAAGACAAGGATGCCCACTGTCACCACTGTTATTCAACATTGTACTAGAACTTCTAGCTAGGGCAATTCGACAAGAAAAAAAAAATTAAAGGCATCCAAATAGGAAAAGAGGAAGTAAAACTCTCACTGTTTACGGATGACATGATCCTATATTTAGAAAATCCTGAAGTATCCACGACAAAGCTACTTGAACTAATAAATGAGTTCAGCAAAGTGGCAGGATACAAGATCAACACGCAAAAATCAGTAATGTTTTTGTACACTAGTACTGAACAACCTGAGGAGGAAATCAGGGGGGAAATTCCATTTTCGATAGCAACAAAAAGACTCAAATACCTAGGAGTTAATTTAACCAAAGTAGTATAGGACCTATATGCAGAAAACTACAAAACAATGCTAAAAGAAATTTTAAAAGACCTAAACAAATGGAAAGACATTCTGTGTTCATGGATTGGAAGAATAAATATCATGACGATGTCAATCTTACCCAAACTGATTTACAGATTCAATGCAATACCAATCAAAATTCCAACAGCTTAAAGAATTAGAGAAGGCAATTACCAAATTCATCTGGAAGGGTAAGTGTACCCGAATAGCCAAAAGCATTCTTAAAAAGAAGAGCAACGTGGGAGGAATTTCACTGCCTGACCTTGAAACATATTACAAAGCTACAGTGGTCAAAACAGCATGGTACTGGCATAAAGATAGACACATCGATCAATGGGATAGAATTGAGAACCCAGAAATAAACCCTCACCTATACAGTCAACTGGTTTTTGACAAACCTACCAAGTCCGTGGTAACAGGAAAAAAACAGTCTCTTCAACAAATGTGTTGGGAGAACTGGATATCTATAAGCAAAAAATGAAAGAGGACCCCTATCTCAACCCCTATACAAGAATCAACTCAAAATGGATCAAAGATCTAAATATAAAAGCCAGGACCATAAAACTACTAGAAGAAAATGTAGGGAAACATCTTCAAGACCTTGTAGTAAGTGGTGGTTTCTTGAACCTCACACCCAAAGCACGTGCAATAAAAGAAAAAATAGATCAATGGGACCTCCTCAAAAATTAAACACTTTTGCACCTCCCAGGACTTTGTCAAAAGGGTGAAAAGGCAGCCAACTCAACGGGAAAAAATATTTGGAAATCACATATCTGATAAGGGTTTAATATCCAGGATATATAAAGAGATGTTACAACTCAACAATAAAAAGGCAAACGACCCAATTAAAAAATGGGCAAAAGACTTGAATAGACATTTTTCCAAAGAGAAATACAAATGGCAAAAAAAAACACATGAAGAAATGCTCAACATCACTCATGATTAGGGAAATGCAAATCAAAACTACAATGAGATATCATTTCACACCTATCAGAATGGCCACTATTAAAAAGACAGAGAACTACAAGTGTTGGAGAGGATGTGGAGAGATAGGAACACTTCTTCACTGTTGGTGGGAATGCAGGATGGTACAACCACTATGGAGGACTGTTGGGCAGTTCCTAAAGAAGTTGAATATAGACTTGCCACGTGACCCTGCAATACCACTACTGGGTATATACCCAGAAGAACTGAGAGCAGTGACACGAACAGACATCTGCACACCGATGTTCACAGCCACATTATTCACCATTGCCAAAAGTTGGAAACAACCCAGGTGTCCATCAACAGATGAATGGATAAACAAACTGTGGTCTATTCACATGATGGAATATTATGCAGCTGTAAGAAGAAATGAAGTCGTAAAGCATAGGGCAACATGGATGAACCTGGAGGACATTATGTTGAGCGAAGCAAGCAGACACAAAAGGACAAATACTGTATAAATGCATTACTATGAACCAAATATACTGTGTAACATATTGTATGATTCAAAAAAAAAATGTTATATGTATCCAGTACATTTAATTGAGAAATGTATATATTTATTCACCTTTGTTTACTTTTTACTTTTTGATTGTTTATATTTTCAATTATTTATGTACAAAATAAAGTCCAAAAAAAAATAAAATAAATAATGAAGTACTGATACATGCCACAATGTTATGTTAAAGGAAAAAATCCAGATACAAAGTCCAAATATTATATGATTTCATTTACCTGAACTATCCCTATTAGGCAAATCCATAGAGAGAGAAAGTAGATAATTGGTTGCCTACGAATTGGGGCGTGACTGCTAATGGGTAAGTTTCTTTCAGGGGTAATAAAAATGTTGTAAATCAATTGTGGTGATGTTTGCACAAATCTGTGAATGTACACTTTAAATGGGTGAATTGTCTGGTATGTGAATTATCTCAATATAGCTGTTAGGGGAAAAAAGCTACTCATGAAGGGACATGAAGGCACAGGAGCATAGTGTATTCCAAAAACAGAAGCCACTTGACATAGCTATTACAGAGTGGGAATGGATGAGTGTGCGGAAGCCTGATCTTGGAAGACCTGACAGCAGTGAGGAGCAAGAAGAACACTTTAGGAAGGTTAGTCTTAGTTTGCAGACTGCTATGACAAATACCACACAGTAGGTTGTCTTAAACAACAAGAAGTTATTGGCTCACTGTTTTTTTTTTTGTTTTTTTTTAACAAATCAATTTTATTGATACATATTAATAAAGAATACAATTTAAGTTTTTTAACTCAAAATTTGTCAATCGTTTTTAATAGTTTTTTTTTTTTTTTTTTCCAAAAAAAATTTATTTATTTTTATCCATTTTAACATCCCCCTCCCGCCCTGGTTTTGCTTTTTTTGTGTCCATCTGCTGGGCAATTCTCTGTGTCTGTTTCCTGCCCTCTCCTCTCATCCTTCTCCTCCTGTCTTTGCCAGGATTCAATCCTCGGAACCTCCAATTTGGGAAAGAGGCGTCCTACCGCCTGCACCACCTTAGTTCCAGGTTTTTTTTGGCACATCTCATCTTGGCTCTCCCTTGTGTCACTCTCTTGTTACATCATCATCTTGCTGTGCGGCTTGGCGGTGCACCCATGCATGGGGCCTGACGGCCCACACGCCTTCTATATTTTTCTTTTTTTTTCTTTTTACCGGGAGGTCCCAGGGATCAAACCCAGGTCCCTCCCTATGGGAGATGGACGCTCAACCATTTGAGCCACATCCATCCCCCAGCTACATCTCTTAAGGTTGACCAAAGATACCCAGAGTTACAGTCATTTCCCATACAGGATGGACATAAAATAAATCAGACTTGGTTTATTACCAGCATTCTATAAACCAGACCTAGGGAAAAAAATTAGGTCTGGGGACACATGCATGGTTTCTAATATAGCGAATATTTAGCCTACCCTGATTATCACAAAATCAGGACAGCGAGAATATTCGCGTTGGCTCACTGTTTTGAGGCTAGAAGAAGTACCAAATCAGGATATTGGCATGGCTTGCTTTCTCCCAGAATCTGTAGTGTTCTGATGCTGGCTGTTTGCAATTCTTGGGGTTCCTTGGCTTGCATCTCTGACTCTCCCATCACATGGCAATGCCCTCTCCATTCGTGGGCTCTTCTGGTTTCTGCTGACTTCTGGCTTCTTCCTCTGTGGCCTTCTCCAGCTTTTGGCTTCCAATTTCTTCTCTTTATAAGGCCTTCAGTAATATAGATTAAAATGCTAAAATGCACCCTGATTCTGTTGGCCACACTTATAGTAAAAATAACAATTTCAAAAGGTCCTATTTACAATGGGTTCACACCCACAGGGCTGCAAATTAAGAGACTTTGAGAGGCAGCCTAACCTCTCCACTGAAAATTATCTTCAGAGGAATTATTTTAAATCAACCATCTTAAAGTCTGTAAGTGATCACTAGGGAATTTTAAAAACCAAGAGAAGAGGTCAATTTCCCCAATATTTAGATTTCTTCTAATACCCTGAAGCCAGGCACTATAAAAATAAAAAATAAAAAAACAATGAGAGAGGAATGGATGTAGCTCAAGCGGTCGAGCGCCTGCTTCCCATGTACGAGGTCCCTGTTTTAATACCCGGTCCTCCACCAAAAAAAAAAAAAAAAAAAAAGAGAGAGAGAAAATCAATTATTACAAATATACCATACTCATGTAAGATTTTATTAATAGGGGGAAATGTGAGGGGGGGAGGGGTTAGAGTATATGGGAATGCCCGTTTTCAATGTAATTTTTCTATAACCTAAAACTTCTTTTAAAATAAAGTTTAAAAAAACAATGAGAAACAGCAACAGTTCTTTGTATTACTGGAGAACATTTTGAAATAATGTTTTAACCATTATTGTGGCAATTCTGCATTCTGGGCAGAGATAAACCACTTACATAGAGAAAACCAACACAAGAATTAGCTATTACCCATCTAGTGGTCTTATGCTCAATGCTTCTTTTTATTGAATGAATACTACATTCAATACAGGAAATGCATGTTTTGAAGAGCACACAAGAGAATATCACAATAAAGCTGATTATTTTGTACTTTTTGTGGTCTAGGACAGAGTCAGCAAACTTTATTTGCAAAGAGCCAGATAGTAAATATTTTTATTTTTTTAATTTTATTTATTTATTTATTTATTTTAAAGATGTTTTATTTATTTATTCATTTATCCCCCCCTTGCTGCTTGTGCTCGCTGGGTCAGCCAACCACGCCGTGTGGGCGGGCTTGCCTTCACCAGGAGGCCCCGGGAACCGAACCCGGGGTCTCCCATATGGTAAACGGGAGCCCTACTGATTGAGCCACAGCCGCTTCCCGATAGTAAATATTTTTAGACTTTGTAGGCCATACAGTTTTTGTTGCAATACTCAACTCTGTGCCCTGCTTCATTACAATGAACCAATCTTCAACTGACAAGCTTGGTCTTGTTCAACAAATCAGTCTTTCAAGAAATTTTCTGACTTTGCTTTTATAAGCCGCCCCCTGACTTTTGGTCTGAGAGTCTCTCTCCAGGGGCTGCTCTTGTATATTCCCCAAATGCTAGTAAATTCTGAATACTTCAATTGCCTTTGAATTATTCTTTGACAGTTAATCTGAAGACTCCACCCCACAGGGCCTAACCCTGCTGTGTTGGATCACCTTGTCCAGCAGTAAATTCACCTTAACACTTGCTATGTCTCATCACCAAGGACCTCAAAAGTTGTACTTTGGCTTATATGAAATAAATAGACTAAACAAATTCATAGAGTCAGAAACTAGAATACAGATTATCAGGGGCAGGGTGAGGGTAGGGAAGGGGGAGTTAATGCTTAAATTGTATAGAGTTGCTGTTTGGGGCCATGGGGAAATTTTGGTAATGGATGGTGGTGATGGTAGCACAACATGGTGAATGTAATTAACAGCACTGGATTATATATTTGGATGTGGCTAAAAGGGGGAATTTTAGGTTGCATATATGTTACTAGAATAAAAGTTTAAATAAACATAGGACTGTACAAAACAGTGAACCCTAATATAAACCACGGACTCTAGTTAATAGTACAATTAAAATACTATTCTATCTTCAGTTGTAACAAATGTACCACACTAATGCAAGGTAATAATAGGGTGAGTATATGGGAACTATGTGTTTCCTGCATGATGTTTCTGTAAACCTACAACCTCTCTTTTTTTAAAAAAAAAAGCTGTGCTTAGGGAAGCATAGGGTGATCTGACTCATGCAGATGTCACTGGCTGGAAAAATCAAGGAAACTATCAAGATGATCACAAACAGCAAAGAGATGATGAAGACAAAATCCAGAACTTTTGAAAAAGACTAAGGGTGTTCTTTTCCACATCTAAAGAAAAAAGCTACCTCTCTAGGAGCCAAAAAGTTTAGCCTTTTTCTACTAAAGAATTCTACATGCTTACACTCCCAAAAGGAGATTTAAATGATAATTTTTACATTCAGTTAATAACATTGAATTGTATACTTGGAAGTGGTTAAAATGGGAAATTGTGGGTTGTATATATGTTACTGCAATAAAAAGTTTTTTAAAAACAGAAGACTGGGTCTTAAGTTAAAACTCCTTTTCTAAATAGTAGAACTGCATTCCCATCCTCCCTCCCATCCCCAATGTATTTGCTTGGCAAAGGCAAAGTATTGAGCTTCCTACCCCCAATCCAACCCCACCTTTTCTTCATCTTTATTCAGCTACCCTTCATACCCTTTTTACCCTCTGTTTTAGGATTCCATAGCCCTTGCCCAAAAACTTGTCCTGTCCTCCAACCACTTGGAGCTTCACAAAAATTTGAGAGCCCCAGATATAGGATTAATTCCTTGCAATAAAATGATAAATTTTAGTGATTAAAATGTTATTTTCTGGGGCCTGAAAAGCTACCACAGACCTCCCCTTCCAGAGGCAAAAGCAATTTAAGATTCCAATTAAAGTCTTTTTCTTTGTAAATGTTTCCATTGTTACCACCTCCCCTACCACCAGATCACAAAGTACTCTTGGGTCTACTCCTGTTTACTTTAGAGCTGCCTTGATTTGCTTATGTAAATGGAAGCACAATACCCCACCTGGCCCTCAATCCTAATCTCAGGGCTCTACTTCTAGTTAGGGATTTACTGCATTCTTTTGATGTCCCCTTTCTGTTTATAGAAATTAAAGACAGAAGATGCCTGATTTGACTAAAGCATGGCTCTCAAACTTGAGTGTACATCAGAATCATTGGAAGACTTATTAAAATTCAGACTAGTAGACCTCACCCCTACCCCCAGAGTTTCTGATTCAGTAGGTCTGAGATAGGGCAGAAACACTGCATTTCTAACCAGTTCCCAGATAATGCTGAGGCTGGTGGTCCTGGCATCACACTTTGAGAACCACTGGACCAAAGAAAAGAAAATTGTTGATGTCAAAACCGCTGCTGAGTCTTTGCACTACTGAAAGTGGCCCCCAGAGGAGACAGCCTGCTCTTCCACAAGGGCTTATACTGAGCTTGTTTCCTGTGCACCACTGGTGTTAGGGAAGTCACACACTGGTTAAGTGGCCAATCATCCAGCCCTCACCTACCCCACCTCCTTCTCTGCGGAAGCCACAAACACACGCTAAGCAGCCATCCTCCACATCCTTTTCCATTGTATGTTATTCCCCAACCTGGGGGAGATGGTAAGTCTTCTGAAAAGGCCCGGCCAGACCTTAAACCTGGAAACTGGGAACAAGCGACCCCAGTTGCTTATCAGAACAGGATTTCTCAGTGGCAGGGCCCTCTCCTCCTGAGGTGGATAAAAGCCACACTCAAACAGTAGATTGGTCTCTTCTACTACATGAAGCAGAGCTGCCATCTACTGACTCAACCTGAGCAGTTTCTGGCCACCCGGGGAGACTGGCTGTGATGGGACTTCTTCCCCCTGCTCTTTTGGACTCTTTGTGCTGTGTAAGTAACAATGAGATTATTTGCTCTTCTGGACTCTTTATACAGTGCAAGTAATACAGAGATCATTTGCTAAAAGTTTCTGTTGTGTCCTGAACCTGTGCACCATTGTAGCAACTTGCTCCACAATTGGCATCTGGGCAGGAGGTGGAAGAGGGGAGTGAAATCTGCTTGGCCTAATTATATAATCTGTTAATTTGTGGCAGAACACAGCTTTGCAAATTGTCTTGCCTTTGGGAAAGTTTGTCTTCTTTAATAGGATTTAAATCTACTGTTGCTGAGAATTAATTTTTGTCCTTGGGACAGGTGTTTATTTTGCCCAGAGTTTACCCACTGGGGACTGGAAAGATAAAGGGGCACAATTTCAGCCCATCCTGTTCTGCTGGACTTTAAGAATGTACTGCTCAAAAATTACAGAGCTTTTGACTATACCTGAAAGTAGGTAGAAATGTGCTTTAGGTGGGGTCCCCAGAAGCAGACTCTGAGATGAGGATTTGTGTGCATGAGGTTTTTTAAGTAAGTGCTCCCAGAGAAGATCTGTAAAAAGATGGAGAAGTAGGGCAAGGAAGGGGAGGAAGCCAGGGTGTGATTTCAGGCACAGACCCGAACTCAGCCTGCTCCTGCAAGGGAGCTCTAAGAGTGTAAAAGTTATGCCTCTGAGTTTGTCTCAACTTAAGGCCAGAAAGTTGGGCTTTCATATTTCTCTTCCTAACTGTCCCTGGCTCTTTCTGAGTCTTCAAGGCAGATCTAGTAGCCCAAGAGTAGGCTTCCAAAAAAGAGTCTCAGGTACAGCCCATTAGAAGCAAACGCATACAGAAGCCAAAGGAGGGGCGTGTAGAAACTATAAAAGGTATCCAAGGGGATTTGGGTGGAGCACAGTGTCCACCAGAGAAGGGGATATACCTCAGGTGATATACCTGAGGGTAGGTGGTAGATTTTTCCTAAAGTGGAGTGAAAATGTATACTGAACAAATTTGGAAGGGTTAAGAGGAGAGTGGGCCTAGAGGCCTGGGAGCAAGGCTGAGAACGGGGATATGCTTTCAAAGGGGCCCCACCCTCCCCGATATGTCCTTTGTTCTTTTCCTTTGGATTATAAGAGCATCCAGTTAAATTTTTTTTTCCTACCTTGTACTGCCATTAAGTTATCCAAAATGGTCAGTAAAATCTTAAATGGATTATCACATGCTGTTGTAAGGATATCAAGGGCAGGGCATTCCAGCGAATATGGCCCAGTCCTTACTACTCTCCACTGCTCAGTGACAGCATCATCTCATGGAGGAAGGCACAGCTACAGGTGGTGGCTCACAAAGCAGGTGCCAAGAGCAGGAGCTCACAAATCAGGTGCCAAGTGGATGACTCAGGAGCAGACTGATGACAAACTCCATTTTCTCCAAATAGGAAAAAAGTCACCTTTGAAGAGAGAAGGGGCAAGGTATTGCTTGAGTTGCACTTAAGAGTTTGTGCTGCACCAGATGTGAGAGGCTCTTACAAGAGATGACACCTTTATACTTTGACCTTATAAAAACCAGATTGTTATCAACCCAGTGATGGCACAAGGCATTGACTCTCTGAGCCAGATGAATGGATAATGAATGATCTTTCCAGAAAAATGTAGGCCAGGAGACATATCCAGCTTTTATAGCTGACAAAACCAAAATTATAGTAGGGATTATCATCTTTTCTTAGCAATACACTTTGACTGTAATTTAGTATTAGATGGTGTTATATACTTAGTAACATTAGTCAGCCTTATTAAAATGGATCTGATGACATACTTTTCCTTTAAAAAATATTTTAAGTTTTTACTCTTTTCAAAATGTTGGATGACTAAATAGGAGGTATTTTGTCTACAGGAACTTCTTTGCATAAGGTAAAATAGTAAGCTTCAATATATGCATAATTTTAATATATAAATATTTAAATTACATAAATATTAAAATTACATGTACATGAATGCCTGCTATCTTCCCTTACACAATTATATGTAACTTATATGCTTATATTTACATTATATATTTATAATAAGATTTACATGTAAAATTTTAGTATTTCAACATAAAATTGTAATATTTAAACAAATACATTTTTATTTTTCTGAGTGCTAAATATAATTTTTAATTTTCTGAGTTATATTTGATAATTCTTGTAAAACCATGCAATATATGGACTGGCTTAGGTACTAGAGTATTGTGGATAATGAAAACCATTTTTGGTTTTAGCCCTTGTCCCTGGAAATCTTTCTACATGGTAGTAGTATTCCACTTTCCTACTTCAGCAGATATAGTATAGTGAGTGTGATTGAGTCTTTGAGTGATGATGCAGATCTTGCTTTGCCTCCAAATCCTGATCCTGAATGTTGTTTTCATTATAAGTTTATGGATATGAATAAATTT
Organism: Tolypeutes matacus; assembly: GCA_026826555.1. NCBI lineage: Eukaryota > Metazoa > Chordata > Mammalia > Cingulata > Chlamyphoridae > Tolypeutes > Tolypeutes matacus. The sequence goes on along the minus strand of JAKSZT010023082.1, from coordinate 8,644,985 downwards.
TGGACCTCTTCATTTTCTTGTGATTTTCCTCTTTCCAGAATTTTGAGAATTTACTAACTGATAATGTTCTAATGGACTGTAAGCCTGTGCTGAATGGGTCCTTCACCTTGGGAAGAATTAGAAACAGAAGGAAAAAAAAAACAGATAAAAGCAGCAACTGTGATTCCTAAAGTCACTGCTAGAATATCTGTCGTTTTTCATATAAATGTTAGGAAGCCCAAGGGTTTCTAGGCAGCACATTTTATATAACATTTAATTTAAAGGGAAAGATAAACCTTGTCTTCTGGGAAAACTCAAAACCAAGATGTAGCTCTTGTTAACAAGGTTGTTTACAGGTTTGGTTCTCCAAGGCCATTGCTAATTGGATGGAGGAGGAAGATCCTGCCAACTCCCTTTTTTCTCCTCAGAGATCTGGATGGGTGAGGAAGAACATTCCATTTCTGCAGGCCTGCCACTTTCCCAGCACATGCCTACTGCCAGTTCTTCTCTGCCTTCAAATCACAGCTTACACTCCTCCACCTCCCTGCCCTGGATGTAAACCAGAGGATAACCCTATGATGATTGTGTAAACTGAGATATTAATGTAAACTGAGATTACCCACTCTCCACTTCCCTTCAGCTTTACAGAATGAAATGGCTAACATTTCTTGAGTGCTACTGTGTACCGAGGGCTTAAAGGTCATAATCCTCCCAGAGTCTACTTTCAGGGTCCCAATTTTACACGTGAGGAAAGAGAAACTCAGAAAGGTTTTAAAACTCGTTAAAGCTCACATAACTGGGAAAGACCCAGGAATCAGAAATAGGCCTGTTTGGCTTCAGAGCCTGAGTTCCTGAGTTCCTACCACTATATTGGCTCAGCTCCTGTTAGGTTTGTTGGCACTCTGAAGTACCCTACACCTTTTTTTTTTTTTTTTTTTAACAGTGTAAAAAGTATTTTTATTATGTGTAGCAAATTAAGTTAATAAATTTTTTATTTACGGAATTCAATGTGTGCTTAATTATCAAAGTCAACTTAGTTCCTCTGAAACTTGAAACAAGATTTATCTTCAAGATAGTCCTCTTAAAAAGAATCCACAACTGTTTCCAGTCAGCCTTGTCATAATTCTTTTAGATGGGCTTCTTTTCATCTCCACTTGTGTGTGGACAAACTGATGTATGCTTCAGAAACTCCCCACCTATTTACTAGAATTCTTGGATCCTAATTTCTTCAAGTTATTCATTTTAGGTCCTTTAGAATACATTGGTGGACCTGTATGGTTCAAAATTTCAGACAACCTCATCATGACTTCATCTTATTCACTCCTGTTACCACACCTAAGATGAGTGGAGACCTGTGGGATATGCCAATACCTACAGGACTTTTTAAAAATGAACTATTAGATCTTTCATACTTTTAGCAATGATCTGTCTTGTAGTTCCTTCTCACAGATATAACAAATAGTTCTGTGAGTAAAGCTGAACTACAACATTCCTCTGTGAGGCATTTCCAACTATGTGGGTCTACAGAGAGAGCCCATCAGGATAGACCTCAGCCCTACACCACTTATTTGTTCCTGAGATTTGAAATCTTGAAAACAAAGCATTCTATAAAAGTCAGATTAAAGAACAATGACATTAGATGCTCTGGCAAAGTCTGCTTGCATGCTTTTTCCCCTCGATTTCAATCAGAAACTGGATAATCAGGCATGCCTCTTTAGACAGAGAGCTAGGGAGTTCTGCAAACCCAGGGGTTCGGCAAACTGCAAGCAGCAGAATGAAGGTCTTCCCTAGTTCTGGCACCATCCATCACATAACACGTGTATTAGTTTTTTATTGCAGCTGTAACAAATTACCACAGAGTGGCTTAAACAACACAAACTCATTACCTTACAGTTCTGGAGGTCAGAAGTCCAAACTGGGTCTCACTGGGCTAAAATCAAGATGTCGACAAGGCTGTGTTCCTTCTAGAGGCTCTCGGGAAGAATCCATCTCCTTGTCTTTTGCAGCTTCTCCAGGCTGCCAGCATTCCTTGGCTCACAACGCTTCCTCCATTTTCAAAGCCAGCAGCATAGCATCTTCAAATCTCTCTCTCATACTCTGACTCTGACTCCCTCTTTCCCTTATAAGGACCCTTGTGAATACATTGGTACATCCAGATAATCCAGGAAAATCTCCCCATCTCAAGGTCCTTAACTTACACCTGCAGAGTCCCTTTTGCCATGTAAGGTGACAAATTAACAGGTTCTGGGAATAGGACATAGACATCTCTAGAGGGCTATTATTCTGTCTCCTATAAGTACCCAGTTATGTGCAAGGCTTTGTGTACGCGCAGGGTAAGCAACAGCGAACAAGAGCAGTCCTGCCCTCATTGAAGTTTACAGTCGAAAGAATGTCACCGTTCCCCAGCCTCCAACAATTGTGACCAAAAAAAGAATGATTGG
>JAKSZT010023082.1:8575426-8628645 GCA_026826555.1 Tolypeutes matacus | reverse complement strand
CAGGGCTTCCTCTTGTTCCAGTCCCCAGTCAAAACTAGCAGCTTTTCTTGTCACTCGGTAAATGGGCCGCAGTAACACACCCAAATGAGGAATGTGTTGTCTCCAAAATCCAAAGAGGCCAACTAAGCGTTGTGCCTCTTTTTTGATCGTAGGAGGGGCCAGGTGCAACAGCTTATCCTTTACTTTAGAAGGGATATCTTGACAGGCCCCACACCACTGGATGCCTAGAAATTTCACTGAGGTGGAAGGACCCTGTATTTTTGTTGGATTTATCTCCCATCCTCTCTCACGCAAATACCTTACCAATAAATCTAGGCTCTTTGCTACTTCTTGCTCAGTAGGCCCTATCAACATGATATCAATATAAGGGACCAGTGTGATGTCTCGTGGGAGGGAGAGATGAACAAGGTCCCTGCAGACAATATTATGACATAGGGCTGGAGAGTTGATATACCCGAGGCAGGACAGTGAAGGTATACTGCTGGCCTTGCCAGCTGAAAGCAAACTGTTTCTGGTGGTCCTTACTAATGGCAATTGAGAAATAAGCATTAGCCAGATCAACAGCTGCATTCCAGGTACCAGGGGAAGTGTTGATTTGCTCAAGCAATGATACCACATCTGGGACAGCAGCTGCAATTGGAGTCACCACCTGGTTAAGTTTACGATAATCTACTGTCATCCTCCAAGATCCATCTGTTTTCTGCACAGGCCAAATAGGAGTGTTGAATGGGGATGTGGGAATCACCACCCCTGCATCCTTCAAATCCTTGATGGTGGCACTAATCTCTGGAATCCCTCCAGGAATCCGGTATTGCCTTTGATTTACTATTTTGCTATGCAGGGGCAGTTCTAGAGGCTTCCACTTGGCCTTTCCAACCATAATAGCCCTCACTCCACAAGTCAGGGATCCAATGTGGGGATTCTGCCAGTTACTGAGTACGTCTATTCCAATTATGCATTCTGGAACTGGAGAAATAACCACAGAATGGGTCCAGGGACCCACCGGACCCACTGTGAGATGGAGCTGAGCTAAAACTCCATCAATCACCTGACCTCCATAAGCCCCTTCTCTGACTGGTGGACCACAGTGACGTTTTGGGTCTCCTGGAATTAATGTGACTTCTGAGCCAGTGTCTGATAATCCCCGAAATGTCTGATCATTTCCTTTTCCCCAATGCATAGTTACTCTGGCAAAAGGCCGTAGGTCTCCCTGGGGAAATGTGGGAGGAAGATTAACAGCATAAATTTTTGGCAGTTTAACAGGGTCCTTCCCCAAGGGGACCTGGCCTTCTCCTCATTCAAGGGGCTCTGGGTCTGTAAACTGTCTCAAGTCTGGGAATTGATTAAGGGGCCGTGATTCTCTGCGTCTGTAATATGAGTTAGGGTTTTGTTCACTCATCCTAGAACTCATCTGCTTATACAGATCCAGAAGAAATTTAGTAGACTGCCCATGTATTTCACTTCTAGGTACCCCATGATCTATTAGCCAACGCCATAACTCCATGGACTCAGACTATTCTGTGTGCTGCTTTGAAACTGACTTTAATTGCAGTAGCCACGCCCACCTTGCCTTTGGCGAGTAACTGCCAATACTTGACTTTTACCGGACTGAGATCCCATCATCCCCATAACGTTTAAGGATTCCAATTCCATTCTAGCCCTCCCTACAGTGATATCTGGACTGCAGAGAAGAGCAAGCACAGAGTTCTTCAGGGAAGATGGAGTTAGTCTTACAAATTTATTCTTCACAGTCCTGGTTAAAGGTGTGTCCTCTGGACAGCCTGAGGGTGGGTGGGCAGGTCTCAAATGGTAAATCCATTCTAGCATTCCAATCTCTCTAAGCCTTTGAATCCCCTCGTCTACTGTAGGGCAAATCGGGCATCTCAACCTCAGACATGCTAGGCCATCTTTGGTCCATGCTTCAGTCAGCCACCTGAACAAACTGTTAGAGCCCTTTCTAACCCCTCGAGCTACAGCGTTGAATCCAGAATTTCTGCTTAGTGGGCCCATATCAATGAATTCATCCTGATCCAACTTAATATTCCTTCCACCATTATCCCATACCCTTAGTATCCATTCCCACATATATTCCCTTGATTTCTGCCTATATAAGTTGGAAAACTCATGCAGTTCTTTCAGAGTATAGCATATTTCCTCATGGGTCACACTTTGTATTTCACCTTTGGGGGTTTGCTGTGATCTTAGTCTAGTAATGGGTCTCGAAGACAAGAGGGTTGGTGGGGGTAGGTAAGGAGAAGGATTAGAGATGTCTTGCAGGCTATTGACCTCAGGGCATTCCTTTGCATTTTCTTCTGGTGAGACAGGATAAATCTCTTCAGTCAGGAGTTGGAAGACAGATTCCTCAGGGCAGACTGGAAGTTGGGCAGAGCATGCTGGAGTTTGGCTAGTACCTGTCCCTGGGGCAGGCTGGAGGCTCGATGATACAAGGTTGGCAAGCTGTGGTCTCCACAGGGCAGGCCATTGCAGGTTTATCTGGTAAAGTCTTAGCAGAATTTAGGGTTCCAATGTCCCCACCAATATTATCATCATCCCATATGTCTCCATCCCAATCCTCAGGGTTCCACTCCTTTCCAATCAATGCCTTCACTTTAATTGCAGAAACCCTGCGAGGTTGAGATTTTCGTTTCCTCTGTAATTCTGCTACTCGTACAATGAAAGTCTGGGTTTGATTCTCAGATATCTCAAGTCTGTGGCTACAGGAGACAAGATTTTCTTTCAAGGCACAGGTAGAAACTTTCATATCATTCATGTGGCATTTAAGTTTCAAATTTGAAGACTTTAGCTCATCTCTTTCTTTTGTAACTGTATCCAGAGTATCTAGGAGGAGCCAGCCAACATCACTATACTTTTTGACTCCACAAAATTCTGTTAAGGTGTTGAAAATACTCTCACCCAGATCCTTGCTTTTTATAAGCGTAGAAGTAGGGGAATCCAGTGATGCTATTTTGCGTATCTCTATTGCCAGCTCATGCCATGGACTGTTAGCAACCTCTTCATTATTGGAAAGGGAGTCATTAGTACCCCTGAGTCCAATTAGAGTAGAGAACCAATTACAAAAACCCCAGAACCACCTCAGACATCCCATGTTTAAGACTATGTTCCTCAAGACCCCACTCTCGGTACCAAGCTGTATTAGTCAGGGTTGTCTCGGGAAACAGAATCAACAGGAGATATCTGTCAATAATATGAGATTTTAAAAGTCTCTCACGCAACCGTGGGGATGCACAAGTCCAGGTTCCTCAGGCAGCCTGCAAACCAGGGGCTCCGATGAAAGTCCGATGAAAGGTCCTTAATGAGTTTCTGGGAGAAGGTGGCTGTCCAACAACGAGCTGGGAAATTCTCTCTGAATGCTGAAATCACTTCCCCTTTTAAGGCATTCAACTGGTTGGATAAAAGCATCACCGATTGCTGATGCAATCTCCCTGGTTGATGCAGATGTAATCAGCCAAGCACACAGTAAACTCACTGGTGATAGAAGTCCATAAATGCTCTTGTATTACAATTAGCCCAGTGCTTGCTGGAACAAACACCTGGACACAATTACCTTGCTGAGTTGACACATTACCTAACCATCACAGGAGCTAATAACTGACATCTCTGCCATAGTTTGGAAGCAGAAGAGAGAGTGAGTCACGAGTCAGACAGATGGAGATCAATATATTTATAACTGATGGTCATGAATTAGAGGACATGATTGAGGTCTGCACCACGTGGGTTTCCTAATACTGCACCCTGGTATTAGGGAGACCCTTCTACTCACTCATAAGCAGGGCTGGAGATCTGTGTACCCTAACACCAGGGGAGTTTAAAGGGGGCAGAGAGAGTCCACAATTTTACTCTAATTTAGGGCTTCTTAACCCCTAGGCAATTGGGCTGTTTGGCATTTGGGGAAACCTACGGAACCTTTCTCAAAACCTTGGTTTTAAGGACATAACATAAAATACATGGCTTTGAAAAATATATAAATAAATTTGTGATAAGCAATATACATGCTTCTTTATTAAAGCATTAAATGGGTGAGATTTAGCAGTCAATCTGATGACTGCCATAATTTTGAAGAAGTATAGCATAAATGATACCTTGAGAAATTTGCAGCAAGTGAAATGTCATATGAAAACATCTGATTTCTACTGGTTCGAAAGTCACAGGCACCACTACTACTACTGTGTTTGTTGCCTATATTCATATTTGTAGGAAATGTTACCTTTCATTTGGAGGTCAGGGAAAATAAAGATGTCACTTTTTGTTGTTTTTTGCATTAAGTTCATGGATCCCCTAACGGCCCATAGATCCAGGTTAAGAATCCTTGCTCTAATGGAAGCTCCCCCTCCCTCCCCCCAAAAACAGATGAAGTAGATAGTAAGCATCACTACAAACTGTTTATGTTAAATGAACAAGACCACAGGTGATGACAAATTTGCTTACGTTGTACACAGTGGCCAGATCACTGGATGGTTGGTTATACAGCTACTTGGAGAGGAGTCACTTACAAGGCATGCATTATTCATTTACTCCTCAAAACCACCCTATTGGTGCTTAGCATTATTAACTCTGTTTTCAGGTAAGGAATCTTGTCATAGGCCACACATCTAGTTAATGGAGGGGCCAGGATTTGCATCTAGGTAGTCTGTCTCTAGAACCCATAGTCTTAAACACTAAACCGAAACTGCTTACTAAGTTTAGAGGCCTAGTCTAGATATGACTACCATTTTTAAAGTTATTTCCACAGAAAAAATTAATTTTAAATTCTTTAGAGTAGATTGGGATATCCTCAATATAGAGATGAGGGGTTATCAATACCCCCTGTAGCTGCCAGTTATCCACTGTACTGAAATAAGCAGAAATATCTCAAAGTAACCTCATCTGGGTCTGCCTGGACCACGAGTCAGCTGGGGCTGAAGCAATGGGGCAAGGGGAGCTTTCACTGAGCTCAGCTTCCATGGGACCAATGGCTCCCTTCCTCTGACAGGAAGGCACCTAACTTCTAATGGGCTCTGTGAAGACTTATGAACCCATGGAGGTGACACAGACGTGGGCCCAGGTGGCTACTGCACATGCCGTGGATGTGTTTCATAGCTGAGAAACCCTGGGCTTAGAGATACAGTCTCTTAAAGGGGGGGGGGGAGGTAAAGCAAATCTGCCCGCAATTGCTCTAGACTCTAGAGGGAAACATTATCCTTTTAATATTGGTCAACAAACAAATTTGCCCTCAGCTCCATAGGGAGACACTACATCTTCCAAAGTCACTACACCTTCCAAACGTCCTGGACTAGTTAGTCCAGAATAAAACTGCAAGTGCCTCTGCTCGTACATGCAAAAACATAAGAAATAAGTTATCATCAAAGAAAAAGAAGATGAGTTATTGGACTTCTCATCTATAACACTGGAAGTTCTAGAAGCTAGCAGATGTTGGAAATAACATCTAGAGACTATGGAGAGTGAAGTATTACAGCTCAAGAATCCCACACCTAGCTAATATTTCAATCATCTATCATGGTGGAAAAAACTTTTGAGAATTTTTAAGATTTAAACAATTTTAACAATCACATAACCTATTTAAGAAAAATAAGAAAGCATTCTAGCCAAGCAACAAAGGAACCAAAACAGAGGCATCAAGTACCAAAGTTTAAATTACATGGATAGTGATTAGACTTCTGAAAAATATATTTGTAGTTTAATCTAAATTGATCATAAATGAATGTCTTGGAATATGTAGTATGAGTGCTAAATAAGGATTCTTAAAATAAAAAGGAGTTGCTGCAAGGCAGTTTTAATACAAATAATCTGGAATTAAACTAGTTCAGAAAAACCTAGGAGTTGGGTGTGGTGAGCATGGAGGTGGAGTAGATAAAGAGCATTAGAAAGATCTCAACTAGGGCAAGAAAGGGAAAGGGGGAAAGATTGTCTTAGTGAGAAAATAGTCAGGAGAGTCTTGCTTTCAAATAATGGTAACAAAACATGTTGATTATGAATACCAGAAAATGATGTTACCATTAAGAGAATGGAAAAGTACAATGGAACTTCCAAAATAGCAAGGGCAAAAACAGAAAGATAGCAATGTAATTAAACCATCAAAAGTAAGGATGGGGAGCAGATGTAGCTCAGTGGTTGAGCACCTGTTTCCCATGCAAGGTCCTGGGTTCAATCTCTACCTAAAAAAAAAAGTAAGGAAAAGGCAAAAGAAGAAATAGCAAAGTAAAATGATATGGCATAAATACAATATGGAAAGAATAAAATCAAGTATATCAGTCACTTCAGTAAATGTGAATGGACTGGAGTTTATCAAAAGATAGAGTGTCAAAATGAGTTTTAAAAAAACCAAACCCAGCTATATGATAATTTATAAAAAATACAGAGCAGGCAAATGCCATTAAAAAACATAAATGGCAAAAAAATAAATATTTTTAAATGGCAATATTAGTATGGGGACAGGAGAATTTTAAGATGCCAGAACCTACACAGGCTGAAGGGCCTTATTTAATAACAGAAGGCACAATATGAGAAGCAATTGTCATAAACGTGCATGTCCCAAACAACCTAGCGGCTAAATGTATATAAAGCAGGAAGCCAAAGATTTAGTATTGAAGGATACAGGTTGGGAAAGATACAGGGGTTGGGAATAGGAGAGTGAGACGGAGTGGCCAAAGACACAGAGGAAAAGCAGGAAGATGGGAAATGGTAACAGGATCCCTTGGACCCTGGGAGTAATCCCTAGCCCCAGCAATAGTGGTCAGCCTGACTTTCCACCCAGGGCCAGCTCCAGGTCAAAGACAACAGTGCCTGGGTGGTCACACTCCCTCCCCCTCGGACAGGCTGACAGAGATGCAGCCCTTTTCACACAGCCCTCCATTCCCCTGCATCTGCTATTTGTAACAGATTGTAATTGAGATGCACAGTGCAGAATTAGGTTCTTTTATTTAAATGGGAGTTTTGTAGACTTGGAGTGTTGTTAAGAAAGGAGCAGCTGCCCGATGTATGGGTGACACTGGAACACAGTATGTGGAAACAAAAAGAGGGTGCCCATTATTTCTCATTAAAAGATCCATTTAACTTCCTGAGACTGAAAAAGTAAGTCCATGTTAAGACAATGTAATGTTTCTTACCCTCTAAAAATCCCTTTTTCTCTGCTGTTGACTAATCAGGGATCTATACTTACTGTGAAGTTTTAGCGATAATTTTAGGGAGTTTTATCTAATATGTGTAGGAAATATGACTGTTTAATATTGGCAAATACAAGTCAAATCCCATTTCTGTGCCACAAGTCGTGCAGTCTTCATTTCATGATGCTCTTCTGTTGCAATTCATAAATTTCTGAAACAACACTGTCAATATGCATAAGGATGGTGCCTCCCCACCTCAACACACACATGTACACACGCACACACACGGGCTCTCTGTTTCTGGAGCAGGCAGTGAATTATGAAAGAAAAATAATATCGCAAACAAAGTACTGATATGATCAAGATGCCTCTTACTTTGGATTGCTACCTCTTCCTGTTCTTCAAGTTTTGCTGACCTTTTCAATGAGTGGGTGTGTAGGGAATTGGGGCAGGAGGAGAAAACGTAGCTGGCCCGATTTGAGGTTGCACAGGAGGAGGGAACTTAAAGGGTAGTTGATGTCCCAAAACACCTCTTTCCCTGACTGCACTTTAAACCTTCATTGAGTAGAAAATGAGAAAATTGCTAACAGAATCCACTCAGGAATTTACCTTAAAGAGAAAAATGAATACAACCCAATTCTAGGGCAAGCAAACCAAAGTGTGGTCCTGGGACCAGCAGCATCGGCAGCTCCTGGGGACAGGTTAGAAATACAAATTCTCAAACCCTCCCTACCCTGCCAGACCTACTGAATCAGAATATGCGTTTTGACTAGACCCCCACGAAAGGCTGAGAAGTGCTGCTACTGAAAATCTCCAGGCAAGCTAATAACACAGAAACCCATGCTCGCTGAAGTAGGCCTTTGTATTTTCACCAAGTTCCCCAGATGATTCTGATACCAGCCGAAGTTTGAGAACCACAGCACTAGAGCTGCCCTGTCCAATACAGTAGTCAATAGCCACATGTGGCCAGTTACCAGGCCATAAAGCATAAGTTACTTCCCTCACCAAAGTCTATTGCCGCATGTTGGAGTAAGATGGCTGCCGACGTCTGCCATGGTTCAGGCTTCCTGGGTTCCTCTCTTCCTGGGACTCATTTCTCTCTGGGCTCAGCTCCTCTGTTTTCTCCACAAGATCAGCTGTAGACTATGAGGCTCTCTAGGCTTTGCCTCTCTCCACAAGGCCAGCTCTGTCTCTCTCCCCAGGGCTCGATTTTCTCTGGGCTCAGCTGTTTTGTTCCTCTGTGTGCTTACTTCCCAGGCTCCAGCTCAAAACTCCAGCATCAAAACTCCAGTATCAAAACTCCCAACTCACTTCTCTGCTTTGCCATGTAGTTTTCTCTGTGAGTCCCTGCCCACCAAGGGGGTGGGGACTCAACATCCTACTGACATGGCCCAATCAAAGCCCTAATCATAATTTAATCATGCCCAGGTACAGACCAGTTTACAAACATAATCCAATAACTATTTTTGTTTTTGTTTTTTGTTTTTTGTTTTTTTTAAAGATTTTATTTATTTATTCATTTATCCCCCCCTTGCTGCTTGTGCTCGCTGGGTCAGCCAACCACGCCTTGCAGGCGGGCTTGCCTCCACCAGGAGGCCCCGGGAACCGAACCCGGGGCCTCCCATATGGTAAACGGGAGCCCCACTGATTGAGCCACAGCCGCCTCCCTATTTTTGGAATTCATAAACAATGCCAAACTGTTACAGATACTGTCTTCATTTTCCCTTTTATTTATTAAAAAAATCACATAAAAACACTAAGAAAAACCTTAAAAGATTTCACACCACCATTATACTACTTATCTAATGCAATCTTTTTTTGTTCCAGGGATATTACTCTCTGGTGCTTGCATATTTGCATACAGAACCTGATTTTTCCACAGGCCACCCAGCCTGACTGTTTAAAAGGTTTACAACAATTACAAAACCATCATCTCTCTGGATCATTCTCCCACCCCCACCCGCAGAGTATTACAGAAATATCCGCTTCAAAGGCCTGTCTTCTGGCTCCTTGGGGAGGGGTTAGTTCTGATTTGTCCCACATAGATTTTTTCACAGACATAATGCACCTTCTTCAGCCTTAGCTCCTATAAAAGCAGTGGTGCCCCCTGGGTACGCAGGTTGCTATGGTGATATCCTTTGCAACTTCTGGCTCATAGACATGCCACCATTTCTCACACTAAGAATCTCCAAGTCACCCAACTAGGTTATTTCCATAGAGTAGTTCTTTATGGAAATTTGGATGGTAGGGCCTCTTTTTTTTTTTGCTTTTATCTCCTTGTCCCAGCACAAGCACCTGGAAGATCTATTTAACAGACTACACTGAAACATCTTTCCTCTGGTCAACCATTCCCTAACCAAGTGTCTCTCTCCCCTCAGGATTAGTAAGGAGTAGCTCTTATTCCCAAAGGGGCTCAGTCCCGGAGGTGGCAGAGAGTCAATGGTGCCACATGGCTAGTCATTGCCTTTATCAGGGCTGGGACTAGGGTGAAGCAAGTGAGGCTCTCATTCCCAGGCTAATGCAAGTACAAGGTCAAATTGTAATCAAGCAACGGGCTCGCTGCCTGACGTGCATGGAGGCCAATACAATGACATCAAGATTTTGAGAAAAGAAAGGGCTTTAATGCAAGGTTGACTAGCATGGAGACAGGAGGCCAGGCTCAAATCTGTCTCCCTGATCTGAGTGCTAAGGGAGATTTTATGGGAATGGGAGGTGAGAAATGGGGACAGAAATGGGGAGGTTTGATATGGCATAGTCCAACTGGTTAATTATAGAGTTGTCCATATGGAGGAGAGTGGATTTTACTCCAGATCTTCCTTATTGAAGGACCTCTCACATTTGATTTGCTTCCAGTGTCTCCCTTTCCTCATAATCTTGGTTCTGAGGGAGGTGACCTCTCTTTCTGGTGTCTCAAAGGTTGTCTGAGGGATAAGAGTCTGTTTTCTGTGCATGCTCGGGTTATATGACCTACAGTTAAACAGGCTCAGAAGAAAAGGTTACAGGAACAGAAGCCATCCCCCCACAAACCAGTTTTGGCCTGCCCATGGTTTCAAAATCTTTATTTAAAATGTTGATATTTTGTTCATCATGGATTTTTTTTTGCCTTAATTTTGATTTCTAAAAATATAACATTAAAATATTTTTTATCTTGATTACTGAGTTTTTTGGTACCTGTTAAATTTCCACAAGTGCCTTGCTCTCCTCACTCTAGTCGCAAGCCCTGATTCTTTCCATCAGGTTCCTCTATCCCTCAAGAAAATAGACCTTGGACCCACCCCTCAAGCCATCAATTCATATCTATTCTGAATCCTTCCTGGGTATCCAGTTTAGGTCCCCAGCTACACATAGATTATTGCTACCTGGTTGTAATCAAACTGTTTGCTACTTTTTTGTATTTGGTTACTTTTCATAGACAATTGTTTCATAAACAATTTTCCTTGTTTCAGGTTGCTTTCATTACCTTTTTTTTTTTTTTTTTTTTTTTTTAACAGTTGCAAGAGAATCCACTCAGTTAATGCACATTGAGCTACTTAACCATTCCCCTATTACTGGACATTAGATTAGTTTCAATTTCTCACTGTAGCAGTATAACAAAGGAGAACAGGATTGTATTATGTAAAACCATTCTAAGGAGGCCATCATGGAAAAATAAATCTATGTGGGCTGCTGCTTTTGTGGGTGAGAATAAGAATGACTAGACTAGATGGTTCTTGTTTGGCAGAGCCCATTAATGGGTCTTTAGATTTGTAAAGTGTTGGGTGTTGGGGTAGAGGTTTGAGGGAGGTAAATTGTTCTGTATATTTAAATGGGGTACTTTTTTATTGTTTGGTGCTTGGGGCTTGGATTTCTTGTTTGTTTGTTTGCTTTTGTTTTGTTTTCCAGTGGGCCGCAGAGAAGAAAAGAAGAATGAGGGTTGAGCAACTTGGCAGGAAGCTGGAGTCCATGTTGGAAGAAATAGTGGAGGGATGTTTTGAAAAAGAGAGATCTAGGATATTGAATTTAAGGTGTCGGCTCTATGGAGCCACAATGTAGACCCCTTGCTGTTACCTCCAAACCTCCGGTGAAAGTCTAGCACAGTGTCAAAAACTGACTCAAAGGCATACACAGTTAGTCATTAACACACTATTTTACATGCATGTAAGAGAAATCCTTACTAGATCAATTACCTCCAACAAAGGCAAAGACAGGATTTATGTAGGAAAACAGGAAAGAAGAGAGAAGAAACTGCAGACATTTGGAAATTATTATTTTCCTTTCCCTGGGAGAGATGCTCATCAGCTAGAAGCCAGGCAAAGAGTGCAGTACTGATGTTAACAAGCCAGAGACCACCAGGAACCCACCTGATGGGAGAAAAAAAATTCGCTTTAGCTTGCTGCAGCAAGTGAGAACTCACTCCAGTGGAAGCGTGGGGCTATTTCAGAGGGAAGGGGAAGCCTTCTTATAGGATTGGGGCATGCGTTGAGGGATTCTAAGGAGAGTGTAAGGAAGCAGGAGTGAGTTCTGAATTGGATGTTGTCAAGAGGCAGAGGCAATACAGTTATTGAGTCCCTTCATTTTATTTAACACAGGGCTCAGATTGCCATTGATAAAGGAGCAGCAGGAGTCCTATTTGTCAAAAGCGTTTGGGGGAGAGGGGGCAGTTTAATGACTCTCCTGGTTGTGGAGAGGCCTTGTTCTGTCTAGTTCCAAACACGATCATGGAGTGGCCTTCTCTGGACATTATTTATTTTCCTTGAGTGCCATTTATGTTCAGTTGGGAGCATCACGGCCTAGCTGCCAGCAGAGCTGCTTTTCACTTACTCAAACCCTCTTTTTGGCCAAGGGCAGACAAGGTCAGCTGGCAAGACATTAATTGCTGGAGACAAGGTCCACCCAATCAGGACACTCTGCTCTTTCGGCTGGATCAGCCATCAAAGAGAGAATTTCAGTAGTTCCCGGATGCTCCAGGAGATCCTGAGAGTTGACCCCAATGTGCTTGGGATAGGCTGTTTTTGCTTTGTGCCCGCCAGTGCCCGTTGATAGCACCTGCAATTCACTTTTGTCATTTCCCTAACCTGGTTTGTCTCAACAGATGCAAATGCTGGCTCTTAGCTTCAGTTCTCTCCAAATGCAGACCCTGAGGTGACAGCTTGCAAACGGGTAGTTCACTGTGGGAAGTGACGCCCCTTAGCACGCGTGGCATGGGGCACCACCCAAGGGCCTTTATAGGAGACACCTGGGAATAGTCCACCTGGGAGTCAGGAGAGGGGAGAATTTATCCACAGGTCTCATCACCTTGGCCAAGGGCAGCCCCCAAGCACTAACCCCCTTGTCCTTCCAGGTGAGTGGATTTGCCAGAATGGACGACCAGCCCCCACAGGTGTCCCTTGCCTGGTAGATGTTGAACATTCAACCGGTATGTGAGGAACTATTGAATAAATGAAAAAAATTCTCTGGCCTTTTGCCCCTGAGAGTTTTCAATGACTTGCCTGACAACCACATTAGCAGGATCTAAGTCCCACAGAGGTTTTCTCATCTTGACACAGTGAACAACCCTACACCTGACATGACGTTGCATGACTCAATACCCCTCACTTCTGAGAACTTCTGTTAGTAACTGCAACATTTTCAGAATAAATTCCAAGCACCATAGCTTTTCTTCCCATTGCTATGCACTCTTTATGGCTAAATAAAGAGAACAAGCGTGGCTAAGTCTATGGGAAATGAGGTGCAATTCCTGGCAACGCCCTGCAGGTTTTCTCTCCTGTGTCCCAAACCCCAGGGGTGCCGGCTGAGCTGGAGGTCTGCCTGGCTCTCCCCGGACGCAGATCCCTGAAGGCCCTCTCTGCCCTTGTGGGTGCTGAACAAGGGCCTCGCCCCATACAGCAAAGTCACTCAGCTGGATAATGAAAGGGAGAGTAAAAGAGAGAGACGAGTTCATCCTGCTCTTACGCCACCGGAAGGCTGCATACCCTCTTGGAGAGCTCCAGCTGCAGAATGTGCCTCTTGTTTTTAGCAGTGGAACTCCAGCAAAACTCTGGACAGTAAAGCTAAAGCATTCAGCAGGTTAAGAAAGACCGGCCAGAACTGAAAAGGAGCCCAAAGTGGAATGATTGGAACTGGTATTATATATAAATAGCTGGACCAGTTTTTCTCTTGTTCAAAATCCTATTCTTTTGCAAGCAATTTTCTTCCACTTCAAACTCCCTCATTATATACCCTTTCATTCAAAAATGTTAATTCTCCCTCCTCTTGTAATTTAACCGTCTGCTAATCATTTCTGGGATGGAAACACATATTCCTAAGTGAAACTCTTTTTGTAGAGCTGAATTAAGCAGACCGTGGGTTTGTTTTTCCAAATTCTTGTCTAACGGTTAATAGAATTGCCAACGAAGAACTTTTTCAAAATCTGAAAAACTATCCATGATAATGTTTTTGTGCAAACTGAAGGTTTTTGTTTTTGGCCAGAAAGAGGTTTTATAGCTCAGGAATTAAAGTGATAAGAGCAGCACAACATAACACAAATACTTTACCCCAAAATGACATTTACATAAATGATTTAATAGTTGATAAAAATGCAATGCACAAAAATTAATACAAAATGAATCAACAACCTAAATAGAAGAGCTAAAACTATAAAACTTTTAGAAGAAAACATAGGGTAAAATATTCATGACCTTGAATTTGGCAATGGTTTCTTAAGTATGACACAAATAGCATAGGCAACAAAAGAAGAAATAAATTGACCTTCATCAAAATTAAAAATGTTTGTGGATCAAAGGACACAATCAAGAAAGTGAAAAGACAATCCAAAGAATGGGAAAAAAATATTTGCATATCATATGTCTGATAAGAGATTGATCCTACAACTGAATAGCAAAACAAACAAAAAGCAAAAAACAACCCAATTTAAAAATGGGCAAAGGACTTGAATAGACAGCTCTTTAAAGAAGATGTGCAAATGGCCAATAAGCACAGGAATAGATGCTCAACATCATTAGTCATTAGAAAATGCAAATCAAAACTACAATGAGAGGGAAACAGATGTGGCTCAAGTGATTGGGCTCCCGTCTACCATATAGGAGGTCCAGGGTTCAATTCCCGGGGCCTCCTGGTGAAAGACAAGTGGGCCCATGTGGTAAGTTGGCCCAAGCAGAGAGCTGGCCCGCGTGGAGAGCTGGCGCAGCAAGATGACACAACAAAAAGAGACACAGAGGGGGGCAGATGTGGCTCAAATGGTTGGGTGTCCGTCTCCCATATGGAGGGACCTGGGTTCAATCCCCAGGACCTCCCGGTAAAATGAAAGAAAAAATATAGAAGGTGCGTGGGCCGCCAGGCCCCATGCGCGGACCCAAGCCCTGCGCGCGGGTGTGCCAGGCCCCGCCCAGCTACTCAGCAAGATGATGACATAACAGGAGAGTGATACGAGGGAGAGCCAAGATGAGACATGCTGAAAGACTAGGAACTAAGGTGGTGCAGGTGGTAGGGCACCTCTCTCCCACATCGGAGGTTCCCAGGATCAAATCCTGGTGAAGACAGGAGGAGAGGATGAGAAGAGAGGGCAGGAAACAGACACAGAGAATTGCCCAGCGAATGGACACAAAACAGCAAAAATGGGGGGGGGGGTTAAAATGGATTAAAAAAGTAAAATAAATAAATAAATCTTTAAAAATAGAGAGACAGAGGAGAAACAATAAGAGACGCAGCAGACCAGGGAGCTGAGGTGGCACAAGAGATTGAGCGCCTCTCTCCCACTCCGGAAGGTCCCAGGATCGGTTCCCGGTGCTGCCTAAAGAGAAGACAAGCAGACACAGAAGAACACACAGAGAGCAGACAGCGAGTGCAAAACAACGGCAGGTGGGGGGTGGGGAGGAACCAATAAATAAATCTTTTTAAAAAACTGTTAAAAAGAAAACTACAATGAGATACCACTTCACATCCACTAGGGTGGCTATAATTAAATTCGTTTTAAAAAACAGAGAATAACAAGTGTTGGCAAGGATGTAAAACTGGAACCCTTGAGTGCTGCTGGTGGATATGTAAAATGGTTTAGTCACTGTGGAAAACAGTTTGTTCCTCAAAAAGTTAAACATGGAATTGTCATATGGCCCAGCAATTCCACCCCTAGGGATATACCCAAAAGGACTGAAAACAGGGACTTAAATAGATACTTGTACACCAGTGTCCACAGAAGCATCATTCACAACAGCCTAAAGGTAGAAGCAATTCAAGTGTCCATCAATAGATGAATGGATAAGCAGAATGTGGTATATAAAATTAATAGAATACTATTAAGCCTTAAAAAGGAATGATGCTCTGACACATGCTACACCATGGATGAATCTGGAAAACATTATGCTAAATGAAAGAAGCCAGACTCAAAGGGACAAAGAGTGTAGGAGTCTACTTATGGGAATTATCTGGAATAAGCAAATTCATGGGGCCAGAAATTAGATTAGACTTTGCCAAGGGCTGAGGGAGGGGGAAATGGGGAGTTACGGCTTCATGGGTACAGGATTTCTTTTTGGGTGATGAAAAGTTCTGGAAATAGTGGTGAAGGTAGCACAACTTTGTGAATGTACTTAATGCCGCTGAATTATACCCTTAAAAATGGTTAAAATGGTAATTTTTGTTATGTATATTTTACTACAACAATTTCTTTAATGCAATTCAACTCTTTTTTCAAGTAAAAAAAAAAAAAACTATGGAGAAATGGGCTCTAGCTGCAGGTCTTATGGTTGCTAGCTAAGCAACCTTGGGCAAATCACGTGTCTGCATCTTCCACCAAAGTTGAGTCCATTTATAACAAAATCTATAGAAACTGGATCAAAAAACAAGAAGGAGAGAATAGTAATGAAGTTTTATTTGAAGAAGAGAACATCAATGTAATGGGACATTGAAGAAGTCTGATGTTCTCTCTGGCTGGTTTATCTCTATCTAGCCTTCTCTACAGCTCAAGGGATGACCTAATCAGAGTGGTTTAGGGACTCCTTAGCAAAAACAGCCCTCATAAGGATGTCAGCATTGAGCAAGGCCAGCTAGGCTTTCCTGTGCTTGAAGTTGAGAGGTAAACAAGAAATTGGTTGCAAATCACATCTCCTTTATAAATGTCAAATCGAATCTACATATTGCCAACTGCTCTTACTGAGTCCGATGTCATCATTCATCACCCTCAAGCAGCAGCCTTAAAGATCTGAGAGTTTTGAGAACCTCCACTCCCTCCTGCCCTCACATACACCAAAATAATTCCAAGGCTAGAGCGTGC
This sequence comes from Tolypeutes matacus, assembly GCA_026826555.1. Taxonomy (NCBI): domain Eukaryota; kingdom Metazoa; phylum Chordata; class Mammalia; order Cingulata; family Chlamyphoridae; genus Tolypeutes; species Tolypeutes matacus. Next base: position 8,612,280 of record JAKSZT010023082.1, on the reverse strand, counting down.
ATGGTGGGGTGAATTACATAGATGGCCCAGTTCTTCACCCATCCCTGTATCCCCGCTCTCTGCCATACATTTTTAAATTTTATTGTTTATATCAATGTTACCAGGTACTCCATTAACACAAGGTAATAACTACAATAACAATAAATCTGCTTGGGTCCGTGCTTACACTACTTCCCCCCAGCACCCCGATATTTTTGTTCACTCTTCAGTCTTGAGGGATTTGGGGTGATGTCCGCTCTGACTGCTTTAGTTTGCCATCTAATTTTGTTGTGCCTTCCTGCTGTAGTGCCCAGCCAGGTGCAGGGCCAGCTACACAATATGCAGAGCCCAGTGTAAAATGAAAATGTGGGACCCTTTGTTCAAAAACAACAGGACATGAGGGCTATTAAGTGTCCTAAAATAGAAAGTTTCTTTCTTTCTTCCACAGTCTCTCTCAACCTCTTGTAGTGTTTTCTATTTGCTATTTAAGGTCGTTCTAAGTAAAGAAAAATGGGAGTCTTAAATTGTTAGCATGAATTTTACAGGCCATCTTTATATTGTGTGAGAATTGCAGTGGGCTGGGACACGTGTGTAAAGATAAACACACTACTCTGTCTCCTGTGCTTAGGCATGATGCCTGCTATATAGTAAGCAATAAATATATATTTGAAGGAGGAAGCGAGGAAGAAAATGAGTTTTAAGATCAGTTCTTCCTGCAAAGATGTGGAGAAATTAGAGCCTCCAGACACTGCCGGTAGGAATGTAAAATGGTGCAGCCACTGTGGGAAACAGTCTGGCGGCTCCTCAGAAAGTTAGCATAGCACTTCCACTCCTAGCTATCTACCCAAGAGAATGGGAAACATATGTTCCTGCAAAAGCTTGTGCACGAATGTGCATAGCAGCATTTTTCACGACAGCCAAAAAATGAAAACCACCCAAATGTCCCTCGACAATGAAAGAAGCCAGACACAAATGGACAAATATTGTATGATTCCATTTATATGAAATGTCCATAAAAGGCAAATCTATAGAGACAGAAAGTGGGTTAGTGATTGCCAGGGGCCAGAAGGAGGGAAGGAGTGACTGCTAATGGGTAAGGCATTTTTTGGTTTATTTGTTTGTTTTTAGGGTGATGGGAATGTTGTAAAATTGACTGTGGTCATGGTCGTTAGAGAGGGTGGGTGGTATTGACGAGGAGTGTTTTCGGATGTCCACAACAGGACGCTGTCTGTTTCCTCGGTAGCCACACCAACGTTCCATATGGAAGTGTAAGTGGAGTTCATTGGTACCAGGTGGCCAATTTGTTATTGTAAAGTTTTATACCCCTGTAGAGGTCTGCAGCTACCTGGTTACTCTGTCCCTCACCCAGGTCTTGGCTGTAGAAGCAGGAACCTTCCCGCTCACCCGGCCTTTTGCTTCACCCCAAGAACTTTTTCCTTTGTGCCTAGAGGAGGCAGGTGTGAGGTGGGAGGGAGGGACTTGACCCCTCTTCCATTGCTACCACCTTAAATGTAGGTGTTCTCCAAAGGTCTGCCCCTTTACACCAGGGTTTCTGGATCTCAGCACTGCTGGGTGGGATGATTGTTATGGGAGCTGTCCTGTGCATGTCACAGCATCCCTGGCCTCTGCCCTTTAGATGTCAGTAACCTCCCCCTGCCCAGGGCGCGATGACCAAAAATGTCTCCAGACATTGCCAGATCGCCCCAGGTGAGAACCACTGTCTTACACGGTTTCCCTCGGAAATCTCATCCAGTCTCATCATTTTAATGCCATGCTCCACGAAAGTGACTTCCCAGTCTACACTTGTAATCCTAAACATCCTTCCAAACCCTGGTCCTACATTTTCACGTTTCTGTTTTCTATTTCTACCAGGATGTTCTGCTGACATGTGCAACTCACATGTCCCAATTGGAGCTCATTATCTTCCCTCCTGAACTGAGTTCTCTATCTCAGTGTGTGGCACCTAGGGGTGGGGGCATTCCATTCTGCAGAAGGTGAACTGCAAAAGGGTCCCTTGCTCACCAAGTCATGTTCTCTGGAAGAAGGGGCATCTTTTTCTATGCTGCACAAAGGCACAGTAATGGCCACCAGTGCCCTGGGGCACCACTGTCACCCCAGGTATTCAACTCGGTCACTTGCATGGAGTTGACCCATGATTTTCTTCCTCAATGCCTTTCCCTACTCCATGTCCACCATCATCCCTGAGTGTCCAAATCATATTTTTTTCCTGAAGATTCAACGCAAATGTCGCCACTTCCATAAAACCTGCTCTGAGCCGCTTCCTCTCCTGTACTCCCACCAACTTTGTCCGCTCTTGTCCATCTGAATTTTCAAAGCACCTTGTCACACCTTTATTGTGGCATTTACTCCTTTCTACCTGGTACCTAGCTATTTCAGTACACGTTGTCATTACTAGACTAAGCTCCTTGAGATTAGGACTGATGCCTTACTCATATTTGGTTGCCCCCAAATGCCTAGTATGAGGCCTTAAGCGTAGAAGGTGCTCAGTATGCTTGCTGAGTTACTGGATGCTGCATAGATGGGGGTTGGCTAGATGATGGACATTGTGTCACCTTTTGAATTGACACCCAATGCAGTCAGAATTGGGAAGTATACATCAGGGAGTCAGGTAGTCCATAGAAACTTGGTTATCATTCCAGCTATGGCTCAAAAACCCATCCAGTGCACAAAACTCAATGAAAAATCACTGCCTAGAACTTTACATGACTATGTAGCTTACACGAAAAACTCCCCCTGAATTCTTGCAAATGTAACCCAGATGAAGCCTCCCCGGGTGTCAGAGACTAAAGTAAACTTGGCTGAAACTCCAAGTTTCACAGACGATGAAGGGTCACAGCCCTCCCCACAATTCCTGCAAATTCCTAACTCTCTACTTCATGGTCCTGATTTGTTGTCCCTGTGCGTATTTTTTCATTCCTTTCCTTGCCAAAGTTCAGACTCTTTATCATTTGCTGCACAAGATCCCCTACCTCTACCATAAGCATTTTGTGAACTTAGAACTTTACTAAAGATTTGGGGGTTACACAATATATCCCATAGTCTTCAGCCATCTTGCTCACTCCACTTTATTCCTCTTTTTACTTTTCTCTTTCCCCTCCTTCTCTGGTCCAAAACACAAGTTCTTTTCCTTGTCTAATGCTGTGAAGTTCTGTTTACACGTAGGCCCCTTGCAGTGTCAGCCTCAACTCTAAGCAGGCTTATTAAAATATTTAGGAAGGGAGGGAGGGAGGGAGGGAGGGAGGGACGGAGGGAAAGAATTGGGATCTTCTAAGAGGAATTTTTATGCCAGCTATTAAAATAATATTATTTCCTCTTTTGTATTTTATAAATGTCCATAATAGGTTAAAGTTCACAGTTCTGCGAGCAGGGAGAGAACTTTAGCAACAGCCATGGTCCACTTGCTGTAAATTTCCCCCAAACCCTTGGCCGCCTTACCAGAGTGAAGCAGTCCTGTTCTCAAGTTTATATTTCATTATAATTGCAAGCGTCATGATGGTTAAGCTCTCCCTTTGTCATTGTCTTTCCTTGGCATCATTCCCTTGGCTCAGCTTGCTTGCTATAGACCACGGGTGAATCACAGAGAATCCGTGCTTAGCTGTGGCGAAACCATAGGCAGTTTTTGTTTATTCCCGGAATCAGTCCCAAAACAGCTGTTAAATGTTCATCCTTGATTTTGTCATCTTCTATCAGGGAATTGCAACAGCAGCACCTTCTGCTTTTAATTCTCCTGAAGAAAAAAAAGAACCCCCCCAAGTGTGTAGGTGCTAGTTAATGACTTATTTCCTCTCATTTCCTTAATCAGGAAATTTCATAGTTCAGCAGCGGCAGGGTTCCCATTAACATGGCTTTGACCTAAGCCAAGCTGTGTGAAACACTCAACCATGAAAACAGCTTGCTTTGCAAGCAACTGAGTGTTCCAAACTGCAGTAGACCGGGAGCTTCCCTTTGAAACAGTGGTAAAGAAAGCTAGGAAATTTTGTCATGCTTAGTGATGGTTTCATCTCCAGTAGAATCAATCAGCTGAAAAGTAATACATTAAGTCATCAAGCGCATGAATTGGCTTAGTGGGTTTTGCTCTTTGAAGCATTCCTTCTGTAAAACTGGCATTAAATGATGGATACATTTAATATCTTGTGTTATGAAAAAGCACTCAGGAAAATCAAGATGAATTGTGCCTTATCTTGGTGTGAAGTATTGCTTAGATTAGAATCACTGCTTTAAGTCTCACAGCAGACCAAAATGGCCATTTCCCCCCATGATAGCCATGTTTAAATTGCTGTTTACCAATGGTTTTCAAGCCATAGCTATCCATTAGAATAACCTGAAGAGAGCTTTGAAAGAAATACTGATAACCAAACTCTACCCTCAAAGATTTTGATTCATTCATTGGTCTGTAGTGAAGCCTGGCACTGGTATTTTTTAAATGCTCACTAGGAGCTTCTAATGTACAGCTCGGATTAGAGCAACTACTTTGTGACTATCACAACTACAGATAACCTTTGCGACCAATTATCTTCACGCGGCGATTACATGCATTGCAATGAGTCAGCTTATTTTATAATCACCTGCCTTTTAAGCACAATTTGGTCTTGTATGAGAGATAAATTAACCCATGACAAATCATCTCTGGCAAGCTTCTGTGCCTTCAATCTCATTCTCTCTCTTTCTTTCTCTCAGCTAAGGGAGATGCAAATCTAATGTTCAGTCTCCACTGAATACTAGTAACCTCCCAGACCAGTTCAGATTGCCCCTGGTGAAACCCACTTCTATAACACATATATCATCCCCTGTTTTAATGAGTTATGGTTCTCCCTTTTCCTCCTCAACCTACAGCGGGGGGGGACGGGGACTAAAATATGAAACCTAATGAGGAAACTCTTAATATTACAATCTGCCAAACTGGTCTTTGTCCAATATTCTCCACTTTAGAAAATGGCCCCCCAATCTACTCCCTTACTAATCCAGTAACTTGGATTCATTGATTCTTTTTTTTTCCCTTCATTTTTTTTTATCAGAGGAGATGTGAGCTTACAAAACAATCGTGCAGGGGACGGATGTGGCTCAAATGGTTGGACGTCCATTTCCCATATGGAGGGACCTGGGTTCAATCCCCAGGACCTCCTGGTAAAATAAAGAAAAACAGAAGGTGTGCAGGTGCGCCATCAGGCCCTGCGAGTGGGTGAGCCCCCAGGCCCCACCAAACCACGCAGCAAGATGATGACCTAACAGGAGAGACACGCAGGGGAGAGCCAAGATGAGACGCGCCGGAGAAAAAAAAAACAGGAACTGAGGTGGCGCAGGTGGCAGAATGCCTCTCTCCCACATCGGAGGTTCCCAGGATCGAATCCTGGTGAATACAGGAGGAGAAGGATGAGAGGAGAGGGCAGGAAACAGACACAGAGAATTGCCCAGTGAATGGACACAGAAACAGCAAAAATGGGGTGGGGGGTGTTAAAATGGATAAAAAGTAAATAAATCTTAAAAAAAAAAATCATGCATAACATGCAGAATTCCCCTACATCACCCCCACCCACACGTTACATTGTTGTGGAACATTTGTTACGGATTATGAAAGAAGACGACAAGACTACCACCACCAACCACGGTCCACAGCACACACCTTGCAGACTCCTTCCATACCCCCCCCCCATGATCAACACCATGTATTAGCATTGTACATTTGTTATAGTTCAGGAGAGAACACTCTCATGTTTGCACTGTCAACCACAGTCCATCCTCCACTGCATGGTCTACCGTGCTACACAGGCCCATGCCTTGCACACTCCACCCAGAGTGCATACTCAGTGGCTCTCACCCTCACCAGAGCCCTGCAGTCATTGCCCCAGCAAGCCTCCAAACATCCTCCTCAGGCCAAAAGAAACAATCCCATTTCCCCTATTATTGACCCCAGTGTTGATACAGTACCTTCTTTCACATCGATGCAAGAACATTACAATATTGCTGTTAACTATAGTCCATAAGCTACATTATTTTTCCCATGCATCACTACATTTTTCTCACCTTGCAATAGTGACACACATTTGTTCTACTTCATAGAAGAACATTCTTGTATTTGTATTATTAACCACAGTCCTCATCCACCTCTGGGTTCATTATTTATTCAGTCCCTAGATTATTCTCTAGCTTTCTTTCAATTGACATTTCCATCCCTAGACCAGCCCATTCAGCCACAATCCCCTTTATAAACCAATCTTGTTAGTTCTACTCACTATAATGTGGTATTATCAACTCTATCCATTTCCACACTTTTGTGTGAACCTAATGGAAAATTCTACATATATTAAGCATCGGTACCCCTTCTCAGTCCTCATCCTATCTCCTAGTAACCTATACTCTAGGTTTTAACTCCATGTGTTTATTCTTCATATTTAGTTCACATTAGTGAGACCTTACAATATTTATGCTTTTGTATCTGGCTTATGTCACTTAGCATAAAGTCCTCAAGGTTCATCCATATTATACATGTCCCAATTTCATTTCCTCTTACCGCAGCATAGTATTCCATTGTATGTATATACCACATTTTGTTTATCCATTCACTGGTTGATGGACACTTGGGTTTGTTTCCATCTTTTGGCAATTGTGAATAATGCTGCTATAAACATCCATGTGCAAATATCTGTTCACATCACTGTCTGGATATATTCCAACTCATTGATTCCTTCCTTTCCCTCATGCCTCACATGGAATCCCTTTGCGTCTCCCTCACATTCAATCAGCTCAACCTCCAAGACATATCTCGCATTCACCCACTTCTTACCCCCACTACCACCTCCATTGTCTAAGCTATCACCACCTCCTACCATTATATTGCAATTGCCTCCGAACTCCAGTGGCCTCTCTCTCCTGCTTTTGTCCCATTCAGGCCGTTCCACACCCAGCAACCTGAGGAATCTTTTTCTGCTTAAGGCTGTCTCATTTCAAATCGTGTAAAATCCAAACTCCTGGCCATAGCCTACGAGGACTTCTCTGATCTGGCTGTGGCTGCACGGGTCTTGACCATGGCTTGGGCCCCTCTCCCCCTCCCTCAGCTGGCTCCAGTCAGGTTGGTCTTCCACCCATTCCTGGGGCACAACAGGCTCGCCCCTACTCAGGGCCTGTGCTCTCACAGGCCCCCTCGGTCTACAGCACCCTTTCTCTGGCTCCTTGCTTGGCTGGCTGCCTCTTATGCTTCTGGTCTCGGTTTTAGCGGCCCCTCTTCAAAGAGGGCTTCCCTGACTATTTTATCTCTGTCATAGCATTTCTTTCCTTTCTAGTGGTGATCCAATTCTGGAATTATTTAATTGACCTGTTTGTTTGTTTGTTTGTTTGTTTCCTATCTCCCCCACTGTAATTGAAGCTTCAGGAGGATAAGGACTTGGTCTTATTCATTGTTGTGTTCTCAGCACCTAATAGAGTACCTAGCACATGGTAGGGACACAGCAAACATTTGTTAGATCAATGAATGAATGACCAGGAAGACGAGCAGAAGTAACAGACTGGATTATACACATCTGAGACAATGCATCTCTGAATGATTAAAGATTGATTATAGCTTTTTTTTTTTTTTTTTTTTAATTAATTAATTTATTTATTTTTAAGGATTTATTTATTTATTTACTTTTATCCATTTTTACACCCCTTCCTCCCCCCCCCCCGTTTTTGCTGTTTCTGTGTCCATTTGCTGGGCAACTCTGTGTCCATTTTCTGCCCTCTCTTCTCATCCTTCTCCTCCTGTCTTCACTGGGATTCAATCCTTGGAATCTCTGATGTAGGAGAGAGGCATCCTGCCCGCGCCACCTTAGTTGCTGGTTTTTCGGTGCGTCTCATCTTGCCTCTCCCTTGTGTCACTCTCCTATTATGTCATCATCTTGCTGTGTGGCTCGCGGGAACTGGTGGTGCACCCGCGCACAGGGCTGGCGGCCCACGCACCTTCTATATATTTTTAAAATTTTTACCAGGAGGTCCCGGGGATCGAACCCAGGTCCCTCCATATGGGAGATGGACGCCAACCAGATATAGCCCCCTGCTATATCTCTTAAGGTTGACCAGAGATACCTAGAGTTACAGTCTTTTCCCATACAGGATGGTCATATAATAAATCAGGCTTAGTTTATCACCAGCATTCTAAAAACCAGACCTAGGGAGGAAAACGAGGTCTGGGGACACATGCATGATTTCTAATATAACGAATGTTTAGCCCACCCTGATTATCACATGATTATAGCTTTTGATAAAAGGAACGTCTCAGCTTTTACTTAATGTGTCTAATATGGCCGTTAGCTATTGTCGACACATTTATCACAGAAGTCATTCACTTAATGTGTATCAATTATAGCTCTGGTTGTGAGTACAGAAACCAGTGTAAGCTAACTTAACCAAAACAAGAGGAATTCATTATAAGGCTGCTGGTCTGCCTCATGGAAGCTACTGGCAGGCAAGAAGTGGAGATAGGCACTGGAATCAGGAAACGCAAATTGTTGGGAAGCTGGGGAATCTGCACTCTCTGTCGCTCTCTCTGTTTTTCAGGTCCACTTTTCTCTGCACAACTATTTCATTCTCTCTTCTCTGCAGATCAGCTTTCTGCACACCTGCCACTCACAGTTTCTGAGTTTTCACATCTCCACTCTCTTAGAACCCAGATGGTGCTTCAGCCTCATAGAATTGAACCTCCAAATTTCCTGGGAAAGAGATTCTGATTGACCTAGCTTGAGTTAGGTGTCAAGCCTTGAACAGTTAGCTGTGACCAATGAGATGGGAATACATGTACAAACACCACCTCCACCCTTGAAAAATGGGGTGGGGTAGGGGGCAGTGGTTGAAGAGATCATTCCTAGTGACAGGCACTGCTGGCTTCTTGGCTAGGTAAATACCCCAAATATGTATCCACGAGAGGATTCACGTTCTCTCCTGGGGCGTGTGCATCCTCTCATCCACCTGGGCATCTTGTCTTTCTTACCCCTGAAAATCAGTTGATATCCAGAGGATCCCAGGTTGGGGCTGATTCTTTCATTTCCCGTGGCTGCCAAGTATTGAGTCTTATGGGACAGAAAGAAAGAAAGAAGATAAGTACTTTTATGGCACAGAAAGAGAATTAGATCAAGAAAATAATAAGTATGCATTAAGCATGAAAGCTTGATGAAATATTTTAAGCTGTTGCCTTTGATTCATTTTTGTCAAACCAAATGACTCAGCCACCAAGAGATTCTTTTGTTATATAATCAATCTTACTTTATTGCTCATCGGTATATTTGAATTAAAAAAAAAATAGGTAGTTGAATTTGGGTGTAGGATTTTAAATTTTAATGGAACAATGTCATGCAAAATAGAATAGGCAGGTTTAAGAAAAGGACTTCCTTAAAGGCAATATGATATACTGGTTAATATTCTGGTTTTGCAGCTTAATGATTCACACCTTGGTTTCTGCTTCTTTACTAGCTGTGTGTGATCATCAACAAAACATTTAATGTTTTATCATAAAATGGGGATGTTAGTAGTACTTGCCTGTTAAGAGTTGGATGAGGTTTAATTAAGAAAATGGATTGTACCAGTTAGGGATTTGCTTACTGTGGGAAATAGAACCCCTGACTAAACAGTGGCTTTGTCAGAGCAGATGATTTTTTTCTCAATCAACAAGAAGCCCAGAGGTAAACGGCCCCTGGCCTTGATTAAAGGGCTCAAAGATTTCAGAGCCAAGGTCTCTACAGTTCCCATGACATTTCTCTCATGATGCCAAACTGGCTGCTGCATCCTCAGCCGTCATATCCATACTCCTGGCAGCAGGGAGGAAGAACTTGTGGTGACTGAATCAAGAAAGCAAAAACTTTTGCAGATGCTCATGTCAGGGTAGGCTAACTGTGACACAAACAAACCCCACTCACCAGTGGACTAACACAATAGAGGTTATACTATCCACACAACCGTCTCTCCCGCCATAAGTTAATTATGCGACATTCTGGTTTATTGAGTGCTGAACCTGGAATCAGGACAACTGGGTTTAAAACCTGGCTCTACCCCTTATTATCTTCTCTGAGCCACAGTTTCTTTATGTAAAACATAGGAAGGGTTAAACCTGCCTCACAAGTTTGTGTGGATTAACTGAGACAATGAGCTCAAATGGGCCAAAAAACATTATTTCACACATACCAAGTACACAATATATATTAAAAAGGAATCTCAAGTGGAAACAATCCAAAGGTCCGTTAACTGAGAAATGGATAAGCAAAGTGTGATATATTCATATAATGGAATATTATTTGGCAATAAAAAGGAATGAAGTAGTGATTCATGCTACAACATTAATGAGCCTTGAAAACATTGTGCTAAGTGAAAGAAGCCAGACATGAAATGACTCTGTTTCTATGAAATGTCCAGACTAGGCAAATCCACAGAGACAGAAAGTAGATTAGTTGTTGCCTAGGGCTGAGGGAGGGGTGAATGGGGGGTGAGTGTTAATGGATACAGGGTTTCTTTGTGGGGTGATGAAAAGGTTTTATATTGTGGGGATGGTTGCACAACCCTGTGGACATACTAAAAACACTTTAAATGGTTGGATTGTATGGTATAATCTCAATAAAGTTATTTTTTTAAAAAACGAATCTCTCATGAGCTAGCAGAAATCAGCTCTCTAGAGCTGAATCACCAGATTGTGAAACTTTAAACCCAAAGGTCAGAACCTGGACCTCTCAGTGACCCCCATCTCCTTGCAGGCATTCCACGTGGCCCTGCCCAAAATAGCCAGTTGCCATCCATTTTTGATATTTCTTAGCTGCCATTTATTCCTTCAGCAAGCATTCACCGAGCACTATCTATGTGTCAAGTGTCATACTAGAATTACTAGTACTGGTCTCTGACCCCAAAGGATCCACAGCCAAGTGCCACAGATTCTTAACTCTCAGAAGGCAAGAACAAAATACATCATCAACCACCCCCTCATACTACAAGAAAAATGAAGATTTTAATAGCAACTGAGATTTGGGGCACTCTCCCACATAAGCAGAGACCAGAGATTTTTGTTCTTTCAACACACACAGCACTTGAATAAATTCAATACATACATGGGATTTAATTGAGTCCATCAAGTTTCTAAACACAGCAAGAGAAAACAGCTTTAACTCCAAAACAAAAATGATGCTTTCATCAAATTCTTTACCCCCAAAGAAATTACTTTAAAATAATTCCTCCAACACATGCTTCCTACCTAAAAGGTCAGTTTTCCTATTTCCAGCTTGCTCTTCATTCCATCATTCCTTGAGCAAAAGCACTGCAGAATGAGTCTAGAATAGGCAACCATGATCCGTCAAGCCCCAAGAAACCTCGGTGTCATGTGTATGTGCAAGGCAGAGTGGGCAGTTAGCTTGAGAAAATACTTCTATTCAAGCAAATCTTCAGGCTTCTGCCATATCCAGAAAACTAGAATATGGCTTTAAATCTAAGCATGTGTAGCCAGTACTGTCTGCATGGCCTGGGCAGCTCTTGGAGGCCCTCGTTTGGATGGGCACACAGCAGACATCCTGTTTTTGCTGGTGAACACCCTAACTGAATCCTGTCGTCAGGAGAAAATATTTCTTCCAAATGATGTACCACCACTTGGTTTCAAGAACACATAGGCCCTATTCTGGGATCCCACATCTGTTTCTCTACCAAGGGAAACACTTGAAACAAAAGTGCCTGAGGAAGTGCTCTGTTTCTTGATCTGGCCTCTATCTACACCGATATGTTCCCTTTGTGAAAATTCATTAAACTGTGCACTTATGCTTTGTGTACTGTTCTATATGTATGTTATATTTCAAAAAAATTTATCACCTCCCCCCAAAAAAAAAGTGGCTGAGGAGAAACCAAAGCCCAACCAAATAAGCAAATGAAACTCTTTTAAATAAGTGTAAGCCTCTAATCTTCAATAAATTACATTTCCAGGGTTCTGAAAGAACCTGTATGTATCAGCCTAGAAATACTGGTGGAAAGCATACAGGAATCATGTGTTAGAGAGGAAGGAAATAAGACTTTCAGGACCTCTCTCATGGGAGGAGAAAGCTTACCTGCCCAGGGACATTGGTGACAACTGACATCCCTTGTCCCCCAACTCTCTATTTGGGCAGACTGTACGTATTGTATACACATAGCCCAGGCTCTCCAGAACCTTCTGTTTGCCATTTTCTCCTCCATTTCCTGTTTCCATGCTCTAATCCCACTGAGGCTCCCTATCTTTTCCGCCAATTCAGCCCCCCTCTCTGTAGAGAAAGTCTTCAAATCTCCATGTTCTCGGCTTAAAACTGGGTAAGTCAAAAAGGGTCACATAAATCCTGAGGTCTACATTTGGGGAGAGAGACCTTGCTACATGTTGCAATCCCACTGTCCTAAGGAGCTACTATACTTTGGGTACTGCAACAGATGGCCCTTTTTGCTCGTTTATGTGTATATTCCCTTTGCAGCCAGAACTGGAAGGGTAAGAGAGGTGAGAGGGAGGTTCTGGTCACCAAATCCTGCCCTGAAGGTCCCAAAGCATGGCTATTTGGAACATTACTGGAAGTTTTGTTTTCAATTGTTGAAAAGTGTGGGTTCTGGAAACTACAGACTGGTGAGCTAGATGTTGATCTCCCAGCACAATTTCTGAGTGAATTAATAATTGATCAGCAGGAGTTAACCTGGGGTCATTCCTAATAGGTTTGGCATGGAGTGATGCAATGAACACTAGGAACTAGTTTTCCTAGGGGAAGGAACTAGGGGGTCCTAAGCCCTAGTGCTAGTTCTTCCACTGCCTTGTTACATGGCCTCAAACAGGTAATTTTACACTCTTGTCCTCAGTGTCTTCACCTGTAAAATAAAAAAGGTTGGCATTGGCTATCTCTAAGCTTTCTTCCAAATCTAGGATTCCAAGGTACACGTTTGAAGTCATGGCACTGAACCTTCTTTCTTTGAGGAAAAGCATTTCTAGGCTGATCCATTAGGAAAATGTTGTAGGTTTCGTGTTTCTTGGTTTCAACAAGTGTTTGATATCCTTTTGGACAAGAGGAGGACAAGTGCTTGCTTTGGCGGCACATATAGTATAATTGGGATGATACAGAAAAGATTAGCATGGCCCCTGTACAAGGATGACACACAAATTCATGAAGCTTTCCACATTTTTTTTGTTAAGATGTCAGTTCTACCCAGATTGATATACAGAATCAATGGAAGCCCAATAAAAATTCCAACAATCATTTTTAAAGAAATGGAAAACCCAATTATCAAATTTATTTTGAAGTTAAGGTGTCCTGAATAGCCAGAAACATCTTAAAAAGGAAGAACAGAGTTGGAGGACCCTTACCTCCAGACATTAAATCATATCACCTAGCTACAGTGGTAAAAACAGCATGGTACTGGCATAAAGATAGACCTATAGACCAATGGAATCAAATTGATGGGTCAGAAACAGATATTCACATCTATGGTTAAGTGATGTTTGACAAGGCTGTCAAGCCCACCCAGCTGGTCTATTCAACAAATGGTGCTGGGAGAACTGGATATCCATATCCAAAAGAAAGAAAGAAGACCCCTATCTCACATCTTACACAAAAATTAACTCAAAATGGATCAAAGACCTAAATATAAAATCTAGAACCATAAAACTCCTAGAAGAAAATATAGGGAAACATCTTCAAGGCCTGGTGGTTGGTAGCGGTTTCTTAAACCTTACACCGAAAGCACAAACAATAAAAGAAAGCATGGATAAATGGGACCTCCTCAAACTTAAACACTTTTGTGCTTCGAAGGAGTTCGTCAAGAAGGTGAAAAGGCAGCCCACTCAATGGGAGAAAATATTTGGAAACCACATATCCTGTAAGGGATTTCCATGCTATAAAAAGAGATCATACAACTCAACAATAAAAGAGCAAGCAATCCAATTTAAAAATGGGCAAAAGACTTAAATAGTCACTTCTCCAAAGAGGAACTACAAATGGCAAAAAAACACATGAAAAAAAATTTAACATCATTAGCTATTAGTGAAATGCAAATCAAAACTACAATGAGATAGCATCTCACACCTCATTGAATGGCCACTATTAAACAAAAAAACCAGAAAACTACAAGTACTGGAGAGGATGTAGAGAAATAGCAACACTCCTTCACTGTTGGTGGGAATGTAGAATGGTGCAGCCTCTGTGGAAGACAGTTTGGCAGTTCCTCAGGAAGCTAAATATAGAACTGCCACATGATCCAGCAATCCCTTTACTAGGACTATATCCAGAAGAACTGAAAACAGTGACACGAACAGACATTTGCTCACCAATGTTCGTAGTGGCATTGTTCACAATTGCCATAAGATGGAAACAACCCAAATGTCCATCAACCCATGAATGGATAAACAAAATGTGGTAGATACATACAATGGAATACTATGCTGCTGTAAGAAGAAATGAAATTGAGACACATATGACATGGATGAACCTTGAGTACATTATGCTGAATGAAATAAGCCAGACACAAGGACAAATATTGTATGGTCTCACTAATATGAACTAAATATGAAGAATAAACACATGGAGTTAAAACCTAGACTATAGGTTACTAGAAGATAGGATGAGGACTGAGAAGGGGTACTGGTGCTTAATATATGTAGAATTTCCATTAGCTTGACTGTAAAAGTGTGGAAATGGATAGAGTTGGTGGTAACACATTATAGTGAGTATAACTAACACAGCTGGTTTATAAATGGGATTGTGGCTGAAAGGGATGGTCTAGGGACATAAATGTCAGTTGAAAGAAAGCTGGAGAATAAGTGAAGGACAGAAAAACAGTGAATCTGGAGGTAGATGAGGATTGTGGTTAATAGTACAAATACAAGAATGTTCTTCTATGAACTAAAACAAGTGTTCGTCACTATTACAAGGTGGGACAAATATGAGGATGCAAGGGAAAAATACAATTAATATATTTATGTTATGGACTATAGTTAACAGCAATATTGCAATATTCTTGTATCAGTTTCAAAGAAGGTACTATATCAATGCTAAGGGTCAATAATAGGGGGATATGAGATTTTTTCTTTGGACTAAGGAAAAGGTTCAAAATTTTACTGAGGTGATGACAGCACAACTCTGTGATGAAACTGAAAGCCACTGAGTGTACACTTTGGATGGATGGTACAAGGCATGGGACTGCATAACCCCGTGACCCATGTGGTGGAAGATGGACTGTGGTTAACAAGACAAATATGAGAATATTCTCTCATGAACTATAACAAATGTTCAGTACTAATACATGGTGTTGATAATAGGGGGGGGTATGGAAAAAATATACCAAGTGCACGCTGTGGACCACAGTTAGTGGCAATAGTCTGATGATGTTCTCTCATAATCTGCAACAAATGTTCTACAACAATGTTAGGTGTAGATGGAGGGGTGATGTATGGGAATTCTGCACATAATGCATGCTTGGTTTGTAAGTCCTCAACTTCTCTAATAAAAAATATTTTTTTTTAAATAAAAGAGGGGGCCAAGTCATCGGATGATAGTAGATAGAGGCGATTGCTTAGTTGCTTAAAGAACTATCACCATACCAGGAATGAGATCAAAAGTGGTGTGCCCCAGGTTTCTCTTCTTGGCCCTAACCTAGTCAACATATTTTTTCATTATTTTTTATCAACAATGTCAAGGCACGCAGATCAAATTTGTAAGGCTACAAACCTAGAGGAACAACTGTCAAAAGTGATAAACAATAAATCTCACCGAACCGGACAACAGGTCAAAACAAACCGATGAAATTCACCAAGGAGAAATGGAAAGTCCCAAATTTAGGTTCAAAAACCAGATTACATGGGGGACGGATGTGGCTCAAATGGTTGGGCGTCCGTCTCCCATATGGAGGGACCTGGGTTCGATCCCCAGGACCTCCCGGTAAAAATTAAAAACAAAACAAAACAAATTAAAAAAAAAAACAAAAACAGATTACATAAATACAGAATTGGGGGTGGGAGGGCACCCGGATTGCTAGCACTGGGTGGCAGGAGTACCAGCTGACTTTAAAGCCCCTTCCAGACCTAAGATTCCGTGTTCTCACTCTGGGAAGAAATACTGAGTTCAAGAGAGACGCTGCTCTAGTTCTTAAAATGAACTACTTTTTCTCTCACTGCCCAAGTGTATGAGTTTCCTACTGCTGCTGTAATACATTACCTCAAATTTAGTGGTTTACCAGAACACAGATTTATAATCTTAACAGTTCCTTAGGTCAGAAGCCTGACACAAGTCTCACTGGGCCAAAATCAAGGTGTCTGCAGGGCTGCTTTTTTCTGGAGACTCTCGGGGAGAATCTGTTTCCTTGTCTTTGCCAGCCCTGGAGTCCCCCTGCATCCTGTAGCTCATGGCCCTTTCCTCTTCCTTCAGCAATAGCTGGTCAAGGGCTTTTCACATCGCATCTCTCCGACCTCTTCTTCTGCCTTTCTCTTCCACTTTTAAAAACCCTCGTGATTACACTGGGCCAACCACGATGATCTCCCCATCTCAAGGTGCTTAACTGAATCACATCTGTAAAGTCCCTTTTGCCATGTTAGGTAGCATAGTCACAGGCTCCAGGGATTAGCATGTAGACATCCTGTGGGGAGGAGGGAGCATTATTCTGCCTGCCATGCTAAGCGTCTGTTCTCTTTCTTTGACCTTTGTGTTGAAATCGAGAATAAAGGGGCATTTCTATTTTGTAGAACAAATTTACTGAGCCATGGGGCAAAGTTTTGCTGAGTCAGCCTATCCCCTTCCGGGCTCTTGGCTCAGTACCCGGGCGCCACCTTAATTAGGAATGGAACGAGTTTCTTGATATACACAGAGGACCTCACCCTGTACGTCTATTGGTTTCTCTTCCCTTCTTTCCTAGGACCAAAATTTACAAGTAACTGTTCTCTTCACAGGCCAACTTTGGCAAACCATTTGATGGAATTCAAGCCATTCAAGGACCTGTTGTAGAAATCTCCAAAAATTTATCCCTGCAATGTCACAAAATAATACTAAAATTAGGACCCCTCTTCTCTTATGGCTAGAACCGTTATTTAAACTTGTTGTTTATAGTTCCCCTGACATCTAAATATTCCAACTCCATTTCAGCCCGAATGGGAGGGGCAGAATTTCCCCTGTTACCTAGAGAGAGTAACCGAGAACAGGTATTTTGACCTGGCATGCTGCCACGTTGCAGCCCCAGGAATACAAAGCAGAATAAGATCCAATACCTGCCTTCAAAGCTCTTTGAATTTGGTTGACAGCAGTGTGAGCGGAGGATGAAGCAGAAAGAACTAGTGCACCTAAGAGTTGCAACTCCAAGGGCCTTCAGATTGCCCCACGCTCCTGGGCTCCTGGCGTGTACCTCTTCACACCCCTCTCTGGGTTCTGAATGACTTCATCACTTGCTCTAGGGGCATTATTCCAAAGAAAGTTTCTGTGGTTCCCTCTTCTTCCCTCCATCCTGCCTTTCAATGAGTAATCCTTGTTTCTGAAATGACCCTTTCCTGGCCTGCCTCAGCCCCCCAAATCAGTAGTCCATTTCTTCCATTTCCAGCTGCCCCAGGGTTAAATACAAATGGCTATTATAGTAACAGAAAGAAAATGGAACTGAAAGAAAGTTTGCCTAATTTGCAAAAGAAAAATGAGATTCGATCCCAGTAGCTGATATATTATTCTCAAAAGGACTGGGTTTACATCGATCATCTTTTCCATGACAGTCCAGTGTGGAATGTGGTAAAGTTAGAAATGTAATTGTGTAGACATAAAAAATTGTGTCTTTATAACCATCATTGGGACACTTTTCTCAAGATGCTATCTCGGAGTCCTTTGGAGCAATAACTATATCAATTGAGAATATAACAGAAGCAACTGAAATGTTATGCCTCGTCTAGTTCTGCTGAGTCTACTGTGCTTCAGAGAGGTTGGAAATGCTTCAAGACCATTAAAATAAAATGCCAGTCATTCCTGCTGTTCAAATATTCTTCAACTTCTAATTTAAGGTTCCTAAGAATGTAATTGTGTTATTCTCTCTGAGCTGGAATCTATCTAAGCCAAATGCCTGGGAATTATGGACTATTGGGGCTACAGGAGTCCAGAAGACAAATGAGGTGGATAATACGTGTTATTTTGTACTGGCACGTTCAACATTTGTGCTCCGTTATCGTTTATGTGTTAAAATGTATTCAAAGATGAAAGTGCTTGAAGTGTCTTTCCTTCACTGAATTGAAAGAGAGATTAGGGAAATGCATAAACCACCTTAGGATCTAAACCTAGAAATCTGAAAGGGAGAGAAAGAATTGTACACCTTTACTCGGAATTATTTTCCACACCAAATTTTCTCTAGAGTGGATTGTCCATTTTTTAATCAGGAAGTCGTCATCTTGATAAAGCAGTTCCCCCATAACTAGCGATTCTCTCTGTGATAAGCAAGTGAGACCACAGTTTGAAAAAGGCATGCTAGATCAGAAAAGGGCAATTTTAAAAGCAAATGCTGTGAAAGGTGATGCTTCCCTATCACACGGAAAATTATTTCTGTTTAATGCCTGCCTTGGGAGGGGTACACTTTAGGTTCATGGACCCCATTGGCACATCAGGGCTTTGACTGGGACACGGTGCCAATTCGAACTGTCACACAGTACAGGGAGGGCTAAAAAGCCCAAATCAGTTTCTATTCTTTAATAGAAAGCAATACTGTAGTTTTAATTAGCCAGGCGCTGCTGAACCACTATTTAAAATGCGTTTGCACTGACATCCCAAGAAAGGATTTTTTTTCTTGTTTAATTGCACTGTCAGTGTGGAACGCTTTCACTTAAAACCATTCTGAGGTAGACCTTTTAATAGAAAGTGACAATTTAAATTGCCATGATAACAGCGTAAATGGTGCTTAAAGTCATTACTAAACTGATGTCGCCGTTGGCTCCAGACCAGTTTGTTAAAGCTGAAGAAAAGGTGTTGGGGGAAGGGAAGAAAGTAACTAAATGGTGAATCACTAATTCCTTTTATATTCATTGTAATGACATTAGCTGTGATGAAGTCATCTGGCTCCCAATGGATGCCATGTGCATTTCTATTGAACTCCACATCTTTCCCTTCTGATACTGCCCTGATTAATGCCTGGTCCCATGGAATTGCTCCAGTCTGTGGTACTTACGTTTCTGCTGTGGCTGGTTTTCTTGTCTTCGCTCCCATGGTCCAAAGAGAGAAGCTATGAATTCCATTTTCTGGTTTGAGTTCTGAAACATAGATGGTAGATTTATCTAGTACCTTTCTTTACTGTTCCTTAAAGAAGCCAGAGATTCTCTTGGCAGTCCTTGGCAATTACTCTCACGAGCTTTCAAAGAGTGTTGTCCCCAGGGCTGAAAATGTCATGTGAGTCAAGGCCAGGTCTACCTGTGTGATGCCATTGGTCACACTTGATTGGCTTGCCCAAACCAATTGGCTTGCCAATCTGCTGTGGCAGCATTGGGGGCCTCGTGGGTGGGGGCATCATAAAAACTCAAGCAGTATTAAATCTGTGAACCTGGAAAGAAGCTCGTCAGTGGGTTTGGGTTAAGTTTGGAGCATTGAAGAGAGGAGGGGTTGGGAGAGATGGAAGAAGAACAAAGAAGCCTGTGAGACTGAGTGCCGCTCAGTCACCTTCAAAGTCTCTTGCTCCCGTGTCTTGGACCTGAAATACTTCCCCTTAAAAGTAAATTAATCCTTGTACAAAGCATGGGACGGTATGACACAGGGAATCCAGCGGTGGAAGATGGACTGTGGTTAACAGAACAAATATGAGAACATTCTCTCATGAACTATAACAAGTACATAAAACTAATACAAGTGTTAATAATCAGGTGAGTTGGGAAAAATACACCAAATGTAAGCTATGGACTACAGTTAGTAGTAATATTTTGATGATGCTCCTTCATAGTTTGTAACAAACGTCTCACAACAATGCAAGGTGTTGGTGGTGAGGTGTTATATGGGAGCCCTGTATGGTGATATGCATGTTTGTTTTATAAGTTCACAACTTTTACTGTACATTTACTGTTTATGGAAGTTCATGTATGAATGACATACTTAAAATTTTATTTTAAAAAGTAAATTAATCCTTTGAAGTTTTAGGAATAAGTAAACTAGTTTACTATAGAATTCCCATTTTAAAATAGGCTGCACACTTCCTTTTATTATGTAAAAATGACCTCACAGAACCAACCATTGTAATTGGGTTCACAGTAAGAAAACGTGCTTCACATTTTAAACTTAAAATATTATAGTTAGTATGGGGTTTCTGAATCACTTCTTGAGGACGCACAATTTAAGGGCCCTGGGAACAACTCTATACCCTCCAAATTTTCCCCAAACCAGACATTATAATTTCTGAAACTTCTGTCACTCAAAATCAGAGAGGACCATGGTGATTATCAGGGACATGGCATTAGGGTCTTCACTTTGGGGTCTAGGGGTGGGTTACGGGAGAGACCATGAATATGCAAAGTTTTGTGTAGTCATGTAGGTGTGCATTACTGAGGAGAGAAAGCTCATGTTTTTCATCAGATTTTTCAAAGGAATTTGCAAACCAGAAGTAAAGAACCACTAATTCAATCTTACTTTACTAAAAACTAGGAAACAGAGGCCCAGAGAGGGGGTTCATCGGCCAAGGTCACACTGATAGCGGTTGGCTGGTCTACCGAACTCTGGTCTCTGATTCTCAGTCCAAAACTTCCTTTTTAATTTTTTTTTCTTTTACAATTCTTCTTCCTTTTGCAAAACAATGAATACTGCAATGTTGCCCTTTCCAGAAAGCCGCTCTCGTGGCAACCTCAACTCCTTGGAACACAACCGTCCCTGGCATAGGCAAAAGAGACCTCAGAGCCACTGAAATTACTGTCACAGCACTCACAATACCTGAGCCCATGAAAGAACATACCTCTCATTTATTCATTCATTCATTCAATAATTGTTGACCTAACTACTTGTCAATGCTTTATTTATATATAATTCTAACAAATTTTGTCGTCCAGTTTCATAGGCATTAACAAGAAGTTAGATGGAAGAGGGCTGCAAAAGGCAGAGATATGGAGCCAGAATCTTAAGACATTCGCTCACAGCAAAGGAAAAGCAAAGCGAGACTAGGAACAGCGGTGGTCGTGCAGCCCAGAACCATGACTCTGAGTCTGGAAGCAGATGATAAATAACTTCTTACATATTCTGTTTGTGAACACAGGGTTGAGCAGAGTGCATTTTAGAAAGTTCTTCATTTAAAGGGCTAAAATGTATGCCACGTGATGAAAACATAGGTCCACGTAAAAACTTGTACACAAATGTTCATAGTAGCATTATTTGCAATAGCCAAAAGGTGGAAACAATCCAAATGTCCAGCAACTGAAGGATGGAGAAATAAAGTGGGCTCTAGCCATAAAATGGAATATTATTCAGCCATAAAAAGGAATGAAGTTCTGATACATGCAACAACATGGATAAACCTTGAAATCATGTTGCTAAGTGAAAGAAGCCAGGCACAAAATACCACATATTATATTAATCCATTTATAAGAAATTTCCAGAATAAGCAAATTCATAGAGATGGAAAGTATATTAATGGTTGCTTAGAGCTGGGGAGGATGGGAGGATAGAAAGAGTGATAGCCAAAGGATCTAGGGTTTTTTTTTTTTGGCGGGATGAAAATATTCTAAAGTTGACTGTGGAGATAGTTGCACAACTCTGTGAGTATACTAAAAACCACTGAATGGTATACTTTAAATAGGGGTATGGTATGTGAATTATATCTTAATAAAGCTGTCATTAAAATAATGTACGTCATGTGAATGCTTAAAGCCTATGCTTTAGCCCTGTGGAAAGATTGATTTTCCCTTTGGAGCCAATTTCCAAAACCTCACTGTTCTTGGAGAAGGGGTAACATATGAAGCCAATTCACACCAGGCTCTTAGTGATGTCTGCTTTTGCTGTAGTTTAAAAAAAAAAAAAAAACTGCAGGAAAATCAGTAGGGGAGCACAGAATGTCAGAGAAAATATGAGAGGAAAGCAGAGGCAGAAGAGCTAAGAAGAAAAAAAAAAGATATATATATATATATATACACACACATACATACATATACATATACATATACATATAAATACATATCCTGTCAGAGGATAAACTTAGGTTTTGGACTTCGTCATCTGATCACCTTAACCACCTCAGGGAAAATAATTGTGGCAAAAGGGAGGGGAGGATGTGTGCTATGAATCACCGTGCTTTGTTTTGACATGGTGTAAATAAGCATGCTGGGCTTTGAAAGGCTGAGTCTTACTGGAGGAAACCAAGTCCTGGTGTCCAGAAGATGGGGTGGTCAGTCTCATGTGTTTAAGGGTCAAAGAAGAGAAACTGCTGGGGTGGGAGGGGGGAGGTCCAGAAGACAATCTAAGGGTCTTAAGAGAGGGTATGAGAAGGTATGTCCCCTGCCATCCTCTTTAGGGGATATACAATGAGCCCTCTGGTGCCATTGAGATTCCCAGGATGAGAAAGGGGACAGTAGTACCTGGGCCAGCCTGAGCACTTCTGGGGCATTAGGGCGCTCAAGGGGGCCAACTTGTGTGGCAGATAGGACCTATGGAATGCTGTGTGCTGTGGGTCAAGTGCCCTGGGTTAAGCAAATTATGGAGGAGTGCAATACACGGGCCTGTGATGGGAGCCGCGCCTGGAGACGTCACAGCAGCCACCCCAGCAGCACTGGTTAGCAGCCATGGAGAACCAGTGTTCCACGTGACACGGACAGGCAGCAAGGACAACGCAGCAAGGCCAGCACCTGATGGGCAGTCAGCTAGGACCTTCCATTTGGACTGCATAAGCTCCACAATGTTCTCAGACCACCTGGAGGGGCATGGAGGAGCCCACGAGCTTGATACTGGTTATCTTGCCCTCCTGGCATGTGCGATCCTGGGTCTCCGGTCATTTAACTTGGAAAAATAGAAAGAAGAGACGTGATGTGCTTTAACTCTGAGGTTTGTGAAGCAGTTCGGGCTGGTTACAATGATAATAAGAAGCTCTAAAAACTGTACAGAACTTTGAATTTATGAACTGTTTTCTCAAGCATTGTTTCATGCGGTCCTCACATGAAATGCTCCGAATAAATGCCCATTCCTTTCTCTCAGGCACATAGTGGGTGCTCAGCAAATATTTGTTAATTGCCTGATTGGTAAACTTACTATTCTGGGATCAACTCCTCATGAAAAAAAAAAAAAAAGATCAAGATCCTCAGCCCTTGGGGAGCAGATGTGGCTCAAGCAGTTGAGCGCCTGCTTCCCACATGGGAGGTCCAGAGTTCGGTCCCTGGTGCCTCGTAAAAAACAAAAACAAAACAACAAGCAAATAAACAAAAAAACCAACTCAGGGGAGCAGATGTGGCTCGCTCAGTGGTTGAGCGCCGGCTTCCCACATAAGAGGTCCCAGGTTCAATCCCTGGCCTCGGTACCTCAAAAAAAAAAAAAAAAAAAAGAACCTTAGCCCCTCTGCCCATCCTGACAGACCTGTTTCCTCAGCCAGTGACACAAGGTTGATACCTTCTCCCTCTGGAGTCCTGGTTAAGAACAGAGGACCTGGGGCTACCTTGGTTCAATCCTCTCTGCCACTTATTGGCTGTGTGGTCTCAGGAAAGCCAGTTGTTGTTACAAGTTTAGGATTACAATCGCCCTGCTGGAGACATGGTGTCCAGTCTACAAATACTATGTGCTTATCTCATTCCCCTTGGTTAAGCTCAAAGTGCATAAAAAGCAGATTTTAAATTTTGGCTCCCAAAAGAAGATATGATGGTTTGACAATTGTTTTTCTGGGACTATTTCCCTGCCTCTTCAGGATGCGCCTTCAAAAAGAAAACATTCTGGGGCTCAGCTGAGCCATCAGAGTCACCAAAGGTTGTGCCATGCTTCATCCACGGGCGGCAAATCATCTCAGTCCAGCAACAGTATTGGGAATTTTCTCATGCATGATTCAAATTGTCAAGAGCTTTATAGGCTTAGGTGGGCATCATTTCGGGGGGCCACCTCACCACAATCCGTCCACTCATTCAGACAACCAGTCATGCATCGATTTTTTCAGGTATTCATTCATTGGTGTAACAAATATTTATTAGCACCTACTATATGTTTGACACAAGATAAAATGTAACTGCTATTTTCATTACATACCCTTGATCCTCCAGACTCCCTAAGGAGATGAATTTCCTAATAACTTACATTCTAGTGGTTTACAGACAATAAACAAGATACATGAGTAAAATATATGGTACTTTAAGTAGTGATATGTGCTAAGAAGAAAAAATCAGGGAAGGGGATATGAAATATTGGGGAATGGCTATCAAAATTCTAAATAAGGTGACCAGAGAAGGCCTCACTAAGATGGCTTTGGGGAAAAAACCCGCAGAAAGTAAGAGAGTGAGCCATGCAAACATCAGAGAAACAGCAATCCAGGTAGAGAAGCAAGTGCAAAGGCCTTGAGGTGGGAGTGTGCCAGCAAGTTGCTTGAGCAGAATGAACAAGGAAGAGAGTCATGGAGAAGAAACCAGATTTCCAGGGGACACTCCCCATGGGGCCTTGTAGGTCTTAATAAGGACTCTGGGTGTTATTCTGGATAAAATGAAGGGGAAGATTTGAACAAAGGAGTGACATGATCTGACTTATGTTTTAACACGATCACTGGCCACTGTGTTGAGAACAGCCTGCAGGTGAGTGCGGCTAGAAGCAAAGGGACCAGTTGGGAGCCCATTGCAATGACCCAAGTGAGAGATGAGGATGGTTTGGATTATTGCAGTAGCTGCCAGGGGCAGGGAGAAGGGTGGGTGAGAAGTGGCTCAATTCTGTATATAGTTTGAAGATGGAGCCCAGAAGATTTGCTGACAGACTAGATGTGGGTGGTGAGAGAAAGGAATCAAGTATAACACCAAGGTGTTTGGCCTAAGCCAGGGGAGCTGCCATTAACTGAGGTGGGGATGTTTGCAGGAGTAGCTTTGGGGAGGGTGCACATCAAGACTATTTGGGATGGTTAAGCGGGGGTGCCTGATAGCCACCCAAGAGGAGATGTCAAGTGGGCAGTTGGATGTACAGGTCTGGAGTTTTGGAGATATGTCCAGGCTGGAGAGATAAATTGGGGAGTTATCAGCATATAGATGGTATTTAAAGCCATGAGACATTAAATGGGGTCACCTTGAAATATATATCTAGAGTATATACAAAAGAAGTCTAAGAACTAAGCTTCAACACTTGGAAGTTGGGAAGATTGTGGGAGCCAAGAAAGAAAGTATTTCAAGGAGAATGTGACCAACGTGTCAAATGCTGCCACTAAGGACTGAAAAGTGACCACTGGACTTAGCAAGGTGGGGGTCATTTGTGACTTAGGGCCGTTTCAGTAGAGAGGTAGGGACCAAACTTGATGGAGTAGGTTCATGGGAGAATAGGAGCAGAGAAATTGGAGACAGTGAGTAGAAGCAACTCTTTTATAAATATTATTATTTAGATGGTAGAAATAAACAGCACATTTGTATGCTGATGTGAATGGTCCAGTAAATAGAGAAAAAACAATGATGCAGTAAAGAGAGGCGAATTGCCACAGCCATGTCCTTGAGAGAGGATGGACTCTAGTGCACAGGTGGATGGGCTGTTCTTGGCCAGGAACATAAGTCATCCGTGCTCTTAGAGGAGGTAGAGTACGTGGGTCCAGATGCAGGCTGGAGGGTAGCTGTGATGTCAGGAACTTGTAGAAGTTCTCTCGTAAGTACTTCCTTTCTCTTACTGAAGTAGGAAGCAAAGTCGGCAGCTGAGAGAGTGAAGATAGGGGAAGACATGTTGAAAGTTTGAGGAGAGAGTTAAAAATATACACTGTTTAATTTTGCTTGAATTTCTATGAGATGGAGGCAAGCTCTTTATTCAGTAGTTAGAGAACAAGACATACAAAGGCCTAGAGTAAGCTAACCCAAAGATTTAAGTTCATAGTGAGATCAGTATTCACAGATGGGAGGGAAAGGGAGAGCACACAGGACCTCGAGGTGCCTGCGGCAAAACAGGAGGTAGCCCTGAGTGGACAAAGGGTAAGTCAGGTAGGGACTAGAGATACCAGAAATTCACTGTGGGGGGCCAGGGTTGGAGCCCATCGTGAGGTCTGCTAGTGCCTCCAGAAAGCAATAGATGAAGAACATTCCGTCTGTCTTACCCATTCGCTCCCTTCAATCGAAGATGGGATATAGAGAGTCAAGCAGGTTGGGAAGAAACATTTGTTCACAAAGCCCCTGTACCTCTGGGTGGTACGCCCAGCTCCTCTGTTAATAGAAGTGAAAATGGCAGTGGGGTGGGGGAACGCTATGAGGGAGAGAAAGACATCCTGTTCTAACTCTTCTCCAAGGAACTCCTTGTGCGACGAGGCAGGAGTTCTCAAGGGTGGGACCAGCAGCATCAGCGTCACCTGGGAAATTGTTAGAAATACAAATTCTCAGGCCCCATCCCAGATATACTAAGCCAGAAACTCTGAAGGTGGGTCCCAGAAAGCTGTGCCTTACCAAGGCCATTCTGATGTACACCGAAGTGTGAGAAATACTGCATTAAGGCAGCCTGGGAAAAGTTTCCACCTGCTCTTATCCAGTACTGCCACCTATTGGGCGAGCTCGTCAGATTCTGTGAGGTTAATATAAACACCGGAGGAATTTTCCTTTAATTTTTCTATATTTAGATAGCTTTATAAACTAGAAGTAAAAAGAAAACCTCTTATTCATCACATTATGCAAACACTAATTTTACCTGGCTGAATTAATATCTTTATACTTTCAAATTTTGTTTTTTTTCCTCCATAAAGCATTTTGTACCCACTTTCCATATATTAGCCCAACAGAATATATATTCATTATTTTTGTTGTAATATTTAATATTCCATCATAATAAAATTATATAGTCACAGTGACCATATTTTTCAAGGTAAAAATTTGGACATATGGTCTGACCAAGTATAAATAAACAGATGGAGACATGACCTAATATTTGGAATTAATATCATCCTGAACAATCTTAGAAGTTTGTTATCATAGCACAAATTACTCAGTCATGCCATGGTTTTATATGTTTTCTCTATTTCCAGTTTTCAGTAGGTATAAATAATAAAGCAATAAGTATCTTTGTACAGTAAGCTGAGGTGTTTTTTTCCTAGTTATTTCCTTGGGATTACATCTCTAAAATAAAATTTCTATCCCCAAAGTGATGATAATATCACAGCATTAGTTAAAATAAGTTTTAAAAAACTAGAAATAATCTAAATATGTATGGAAAGTTGTGGTAAAGTTATCACATGTGCTATTGTGCAACTATCATAAATTACGTTTACAACAAGCTTATAACAACAGACAGTCATGGAAATTTTGTCAAGGTTCCCGGCTTCCCAGCATCTTTGGAACACTCTTCCTATGTTGGTCTGGCCTCCCTGACAGAAGCCAGAAAATTTGTTTTCCCAGCTTCCCTTACAGATAGGTTCATGCATGACCATCAGGCATAACCCGAGTAAGACTTAGATTCAAAGTGAGTAATATGTAACAACAACAACAACAAACAATAAAAACTGGGCAAAGGACTTTAATGGACATTTCTTCAAAGAAGATCTACAAAGGCCAGTGAGCACATGAAAAGATGTTCAACATCACTAGCCATTAGGGAAATGCAAATCAAAACTACAAAGAGATACCACTTCACACCTATTAGGATGGCTATTATTTTAAAAAACAGAAAATAACAAGTACTGGCAAGAATATGGAAAAATAGTTACCCTCATGCATTGCTGGTGGGAATGTAAAATGGTGCAGTCACTGTGGAAAACAGTTTAGTGGTTCCTCAGAAAGTTAAACATAGAATTACCCTATGACCCAGCAATTCTACTTCTAGGCATATACTCTAAAGACTTGAAAATAGGGACTTGGACAGATATCTATACACCAATTTTCATAGCAGCATTAGTCACAATAGCCTAAATATGGAAGCAACCCAAGTGTCCATCAATAGATGAATGGATACATAAAATGTGGTATATACATACCATGGAATATTATTCAGTCATAAAAAGGAATGAAGTTCTAATACATGCTACAACATAGATGAGCCATAAGGACACCATGCTACCAGAGTAACGATTGGAAAGAACACCTGGGTAGAGCGTCCCCTTCCAGGATGAGACTTCAACCAGCTCTGATACAACCCTCCCCTTTTATACTAACCTTGAATATTGCTTGTCCATACAAATCATGAGCCAAAGCACATTCCAGAGTTCGTGCATCAATTCCCAAGGAAGTGGCCAGTTTCCTTGAGAATGTTCACAGCCACCCTGGAAAGTTTCTAATACTTATCTTGGTGTTTGCTTGCCCTGTAACAAAGAACTGTAAGTTCTTGCTTTAGATTATAGAGCTACTGCCTGGTTTCTCTGCCTTTTATGCTGACTATATGCTGACCAAGGAAATATTAGTTGCTGGTTGTCAGAGTTTAAAGTTTGAACTATACTCATTAAATTTTTCCCAATACATTGGTGGTAGAGAAAGATGCCAGAGATTTGCAACATGATGGGGATTTGATGCATTTTTGTTGGCTTTGATAATGGAGGGCTTTAGTTCACATGCCAAGGAATGCCGATGACTTTCAGAGGCTTAGAGCAGCCCCCAGTTGACAGTCAGCAAAAAAAAAATGGGACGTCAATCCTGTAACCACAAAGAACTTATCACTCCAGTAACTAGAATGAGCTTGGAAGTGGATTCTTCCCCAGAGACTTCTGATAAGAGTCCATCAAGACTCACACCTTGATTTTGGCCTTATGAGACCTTTAGGAGAGGACCCAAATGTGCCTTGCCAGAATTATAACTTGTGAAAAAAATGAATCAGTGCTGTTTCAAGGAAAAAAAAAGACATCATGCTGAGTGACATAAGCCAGAACAAAAGGACAAATATTGTATTATCTAACTTATGTGAAACAAGTAGAATATGAAAATTCATAGAGATGGAAAGTAGAGTACAGGTTACCGGGGTGGTAGAGAGAGAGAATGAGGAGTTAATGCATAATGGACGGCAGTAAGAGTAGTGCCACACTGTGAATATGATTAATCTCACCTAATGGTTTGTTTGGGAGTGACTGAGATGGGAAAACATGTGTTGTATATGTTTCTATAATTTTGAAAAAAATAAAAAGAGCAACTACAGAGATAATGACAAGTAAATGAAATCTATGATTCTGGACTGGATCTAATAATGGAAGAGAAAAGGCCCAAAAGGACATTATTGGGACATATGAAAAAACTGGAATATACACTGTAAACTTCATATCAATGTTAAATTGCTTGAACTTGATAACTGTACTAAAGGTGGATACATACATGAATATTCTTGTTCTCAGGAAATGTACGTGGAAGTATAGAGTGTTCAAGGACCATGATGTATACAACCTACTCTCAAATGTTTAAACCAAGAGAGAGCGAGAGAGAAAGAAGAGGAGAGAAAGAGAAAGAAGCTTCGAAGGAAGGGAGAGAGGGCAAACATGGCAAAATGTTAAAAGTTGGTGGATCTGGGTATTTGGGTGGGGGGTATGTTGGGGTTTGCGATATGGGCTTCGCATTATTTTTGCAACTGTCTTTCAAATTTGAGATTGTTTCCAAATAAAAAGTAACAAATAAAAGGCATCCAAATAGGAAAAGAGGAAGTAAAACTCTCACTATTTGCAGATGACATGATCCTATATAAAGAAAATTCTGAAATATATACAACAAAGCTATTAGAGCTAATAAACGAGTTCAGCAAAGTGGCAGGATACAAGATCAACCTGCAAAATTCAATAGGGTTTCTATACACTAGTAATGAGCAAGCTGAAGAGGAAATCAAGAAAAGCAATTCCATTTACAATAACAACAAAAAGATTCAAATGTTTAGGTATTAATTTAACCAGGAATATAAAGGATCTGTACTCAGAAAACTACAAAATACTGCTAAAAGAAATCAAAGAAGACCTAAACAGATGGAAGGACATTCCAGGTTCATGAATTGGAAGACTAAACATCATGAAGAAGTAAATTCTACCCAAACTGATTAATAGATTCATTGCAATCCCAATCAAAATTCCAACAGCCTACTTTACAGAAATAGAAAAATCAATTACCAAATTTATTTGGAAGAGAAAGGGCACGCACAATACCAATCAAAATCCCAACAGCTTACTTTACAGAATTAGAGAAGGCAATTACCAAATTCATGTGGAAGGGTAAGTGCACCTGAATAGCCAAAAGTATTCTAAAAAAGAAGAGCAATGTGGGAGGAATTTCACTGCCTGACCTTGAAACATATTACAAAGCTACAGTGGTCAAAACAGCATGGTACTGGCATAAAGACAGACATATCGAACAGTGGAATAGAATTGAGAATCCAGAAATAAACCCTCACCTATACAGGCAACTGGTTTTTGACAAACCTACCAAGCCCACGCTGATGGGAAAAAACGGTCTCTTCAACAAATGGTGTTGGGAGAACTGGATATCTATAACCAAAAGAATGAAAGAGGACCCCTATCTCACCCCCTATACAAGAATCAACTCAAAATGGATCAAAGATCTAAATATAAAAGCCAGGACCATAAAACTACTAGAAGAAAATGTTTGCTTTTTTAAAATCCAATCTGACAACTTCTTCCTTTTAATTGGAGTGTTTAGACAATGTACATTTAATGTAATTATTTATATGGTTAGGCTTAAGTCTAACCATCTTTTGTTTTTAATTTTTTCCCATGAGTTCTTTTTTTCCCTTTTGCCTCTTTATCTGACTTCTTTTGGACTGTGTATCTTCTATGATTCCATTTTATCTCCTTTATGTGCTCCTAAGCTATAACTCTTTATTTTGTTATTTTAGTGGCTGGTATAGGGTTCAAAATATACATCTTAAGCTTACCATAGTCTGCTTTCAAGTGATATTTTTCCACTTCGCTTATAGTGTAAGAATCTTACAACGGTATGCTTTCCTTTCTACTCCTTTGGGTCTTTGTCCTATTGTTTTCATACATTTTACTTTTACATATGTCATAACCCCCACAATATATGGTTATGTTTTGTTTAAATGCCAATTACTTTTTAAAAAAATTGAATAATTAAAAAATTCTAATATACTTGCCCAATGTAGTTACCATTTCTTGTGTTCACTTTTTTGCATGTACCTCCATCTGTTATCATTTTCCTTCTGCCTGAAGGACTTCCTTTAATATACGTCTTGTGGTGTAAGTCTTCTGTAAGGGAAAAAAAAGTATTTTCCTTTCGTTTTTTGAAAGATATTTTCATTTGGTATAAATTCTAGGCTGACTTTTTATTCTTTTAATACTCTAAAGATATTTCTCCACTGTCTTCCTGGTTCTGAAAAGAAATGTGCTGTTGCTCTGTATGTGACATGTCTTTTTTATTGTCTGGCTGCTTTTAAGATTTTCTCTTTACCACTGCTTTTGAACAATTTGATTATGATGTCACTTGATGTAATTTTCTTCATGGTACTTGTGCATAGGGTTCATGGAAATTCTTGGATCTGTGAATTTGTGGTTTTCATCATATTTGGAAAAATTAAGGGTATTATTTCCTCAAATATTTTTCTGCCATTCTTCCTTCCTCTCCTTTGGGGACCTCAAATACATATATGTTGGACCTGTGAAGTTGTCCCACCACTCATTGATGCTCTATTCATTTTGTAAAATTCTGTTTTTCTCTGTGTGTTTCGTTTTGGATGGTTTCTATTGCTATGTCTTAAAACTTACTAATCTTTTCTTTGGTAGTGTCCTAATCTGCTATTAATTGAGTGAAATTTTCTTCTCAGACATTGTAATTTCCATCTCTAGAAGTTCAATTTGAATCTTTTAAAAATATTATATTAATCAGGGTTCTCTCGGGAAACAGAATCAACAGGAGATATCTGTCAATAACGTGAGATTTTATAAAAGTCTCTCACGTGACCATGGGGATGCACAAGTCCAGGTTCCTCGGCAGGCTGCAAACCAGGGGCTCCGATGAAAGTCCGATGAAAGGTCCTTGATGAGTTTCTGGGAGAAGTTGCCTGTCCAACAACGAGCTGGGAAATTCTCTCTGAATGTTGAAATCACTTCCCCTTTTAAGGCAGTCAACTGATTGGATAAAAGTGTCACCCATTGCTGATGCAATCTCCCTGATTGATGCAGATGTAATCAGCCATCCATGCAGTAAGCTCACTGGTGATCGAAGTCCATAAATGCTCTTGTATTACAATTAGCCCAGTGCTTGCTGGACCAAACACCTGGGCACAATTACCTGGCCGAGTTGACACATTAGCCTAACCATCACAGATATCTTCCATGTCTTTACTTAACTTTTTAAGTATGAAAACTGTTGTCTCTTTTGAACATATGAAATAACTGTTGTAACTCCTGTAATGTTCTTGTCTGCTAATTCTAACATCTGTGTTATTTTGGGGTTGGTTTTGATTGATTGACTTTTTCCCCTTTTACAGGTGTCATTTTCCTATTTCTTTCCATGGCTGATAATTTTTTATTGGATACCAGACATTGTGAATTTTACCTTATTGAGTCCTAGATAATTTTGCATTCCTATAAATATTCTTGATCTTTATTCTGGGACACAGTAAAGTTACTTGGAAACAATTTGATCTTTTTAGGTCTTGCTGTTAAGATTTTTAAAGGCATGACCAGAGCAGTGCTTAATCTAAGGCTAATTATCCCCCCAATTTTTCTTAGTACTCTACCCAATTCCCTAGGAATTATGTTTATCAATATGGCTAGTGGAACTAGACAGTATTCTTGGCCCTGTATAAGCTCTGGGTACTATTCTCTTTTATCATTTCAGCTTTGGAGAAGTTCCTAACATGCTTGTGCTGATTAGTACCCTGCTGAAAACTTAAAGGGGGGCGGTGGGGCCTCTGTAGACATCTGAAGTGCTCTCTCTTTGCATTCTCTCCTCTCCAGTATTCATTCCTGCAGATTCTAGCTACTTTGGTCTCCCCCTAGTTTCAGCCTCATCTACTCAACTCAAGGAATCTGCCAGGCTATGCTGGATTCCCTTTCCTCACACTGCAGCCTAGAAACTTTTTCAAGGCAGTAAACTGGGGGCAATCGTGAGGTTCACCTTGTTTGTTTGTTTGTTTGTTTTTACCAGCTCTCCTGATCACTGTCTATCATTGCTTAATGTCCAGTGTCTTGTAAACCTTTCTTTCATATTTTTCCATGTTTTTGGTTGTTTCAGATGGGAGAGTAAATTCTATTCTCTTGCTCCATCTTGGCCTGAAACATCCTAATAATTTTTCATTGAATGTTTGACATTGGGTAGGAAAAATTACTTTCTTATGTAGTGTATTTATTTTAGCTTATTTTATCTTAATCTTTTTTGTTCCATGGACCCCTTTGCCAGTCAGGTGAAAACCATGGATCCCTTACTAAGTGCACAGTATACTGTGGATTATTTAATAAACATATCACACCTGCACCAACACATCCCCACAAGAATAATGTTTTTTTGAATTTCAATTCAAGCTCATGGACCCCTGGTTAAGAACCCCTGCTTTAGCTTCAGGATGGCAGCTAGGGAAGAGGCAGTCCACCTATATTTAATCAGGGATTAAGCTAATTTTAAGCTGGGAATAAGTCTTTTTGAGGGCTGAGCTATTTCTGATTAACCCTTATTCCTAGTATTTGGCCTTTCAGAAAATCCAGCTGAAATCATGGGGTGTTTATCAGGATCCCTTTTCCCTGGTTGACCCTCAACTCAAATTTCCCCCTATCCCTTTGAGACTATTCAAAGCACTGCTCAACTCCTCAGTCCATGTGCCATCACTTTTTGCTAAGCTTTTCAGACTTTCACCTGGCTTCCTTAGACTCAGTTAATGCCTTGAGGGGAAAAGTAGCACTGAATGTTGGTTTTGTCTTTATGTGTTTCTCATCTCTTTTGGATATTGACTCTCAAGTCCTCATTGCATTGGTAGCTCTCTGATACCTTTCAACAGCGTTTTCTTTTTTTGGTTCTTTATTATTATTATTAAAGAAATTTTAGAGTACTTAAATGTTACATTGATATAGGCGATTCCCATATACATACTGAAGCATTGCTACTATCCATGGTCTATAGTTTACATTCTGGTTTACACTTTGTTCCGCACAATTTTATAGGTTTTGACAAAATGTATAATGGCCTGTATCCATCATTGCAATATCATGCAGAACAATTCCAATGTCCCCAAAATGTCCCATGTTACACCTATTCTTCCCTTTCCCTCCCCTCAGTACCTCTGGTGACCACTGCCTTTATATCAATGTTACAAGTTCTTCCATTGCTAGAATAATAATACGTCTACTTTAGTCCATAGTTGCATTCCCCCCTTATGTTTGTTCTTTCCTTAATCTTGAGGATTTTGGGATGGTGATGCCCACTCTGCTTTCGACTGAGAGGGGGCTTAGATCTCATGGGGCAGAGGGATGGAACTGTCTTGCTTGCAGTTGTAGATTCTCTGTTTTTTGGGATGGGTGTTGTCCGTCATCATCCTTTTGTTAGTTGTCCTGGGTGAGGACAGGTGTTGGCTGCAACTCTGCTGAGATACAGGGCTCAACTGGCACAGGAACAGCTGGAAGATTTAAGTCTCTTGGACACATATTTAATGGGTATAGTGTTAATAGTAGGTTCATATAAAATGGGCCTAAGAACCATGTGTAGGAAAATTATAAATGAGTCCAACATTTTGTGAACAGAGATTTTAAAAGATCTTGCCTACTTTCTCTGGTTGCCTTGGTGAGTTGATATGCAACAAGTTAGTCCACTATTGCCAGAAATAGAAAAATCAACCTTTTTTTATTTTTTATCTTTTACTTCATCAAGGTGTTTGAAATTTGCATTCTATTCTATAATCATAATTTCCATAGTTGTTTAGTGTCACTTCTAGATTTATATGGATACAGTGTTTTCCATCAGTCATTTCACCATTGCAGTGCCCATTTTGAGCACTGCAATGTCCATATCTTACATTTGGTGTATTTCCCCCCCAACCCACCTGTATTAGTGAGCCAAGGGGTGCTGATGTAAAGTACCAGAACTATGTTGGGTTTTTATAAAGGGTATTTATTTGGGGTAGAAGCTTACAGTCATAAGGCCCTAAAGAGTATGTTACTTCTCTCACCAAAGTCTGTTGCCACATGTTGGAGCAAGATGGCTGCCGGTCTCTGTGAGGGTTCAGCCTCCCTCTTCTTCCTAAGGCTCTGTGGTCCCAGCTCCTTTTGATCTCACCTGTAGGCTAGCATAAGACTCTTCTCTCTGTCCAGGGCTTGTTTCTTTCCAGGCTTTCTCGGCAGTTCAGGGCTCTGGTCTCTTCAGCTGCAAACTATCAGGTGAACAGCTTGGCTCTCTCCCTGGCGCTCCAGCATCCCAAACTAAACTCTCCGTGTTCTCCTTCTCCGTTTATTTACTTCCTTGTCTTTGATTGAGCATCCATTTATATGGCCCACAAAGAGGGGGGGGATGGGGACTCAAACTGAGTCACTCTAGTGACGTGGTAAAATATAAGCCCTAATCTTGATTTAATAAAGTAAAAGTAAAACCTCTGAATCTAATACACCCGCAGGAACAGACCAGTTTACAAACACAATCCAATATCTATTTTTGGAATTCATAAACAATACCAAATTGCCACACCACCCTATTATTTTTTAAAATATATTTTTATTACAGAGGTTGTGAACTTACAAAACAATAATGCACATGTGCAGAATTCCCATATAATACCCCTTCAACACACCACACCGTGGTGGAACATTTGTTACAGATTATGAGATAATATCATCTGATTATTACCAGGTCCACAGTGTACATTTGGCACACATTTTCCAAACTCCCCCATTATCAACACAGTACATCTTTGGCATAGATGCATGAATATTAGATTATTACTGTTAAGCACACTCCATAGGTCACTCCAGTTGTATTTTTCCCATGCTTCTCCACATTCCCACCACCCTGCAATAGTGCTCTAGCTCACAGGGGACACTCTTGCATCTGTACCATTGTATTAGTCAGCCAAAGGGGTGCTGATGCAAAGTACCAGAAATCTCACAGAAGGCTTCCTGGGGTAAGGGAGAGAGCTAGAGGGGAAACTGGGAGTTTAAAAGACAAAGAAAATATTCATTAGAGCAACAATAGCACCTGACAGTGGGATTGTGAGGAAAGAGACTACCAGTAGGAAAATGGAAGCAAATCTTTACATTAAAATAAGACAAGTGCCTGCAGCTAATTAAGTCGACCGTCTCCCTCTCCCCGTGGGGGTCCGGTGTGCAGTGGCTGCGGACAGCAGCTTCCTTGGTAGTGTACGGGGCCTGTTGCTTGTACAGGTTGCCCTAAGGGACCTTGGAGACAGCCCTTGCCTGTTGATGGTCCTGTCTGATCTCGTGCCATCCCCAATCTAGGCTCCAGACGGGTCTGTGAGGTGCCTTTGGAAAGCCTCAGGGGACGGTGGCCCGGGTCCACATCGGCCAAGTCATCATGTCCATCCGCACCAAGCTTCAGAACAAGGAGCATGTGATTGAGGCACTGCGCAGGGCCAAGTTCAAGTTCCCTGGCCGCCAGAAAATCCACATCTCCAAGAAGTGGGGCTTCACCAAGTTCAATGCTGACGAATTCGAAGACATGGTGGCCAAGAAGCGCCTCATCCCGGATGGCTGTGGGGTGAAATACATCCCCAATCGTGGCCCCTTGGACAAGTGGCGGGCCCTGCACTCATGAGGGCTTTGCCAGCACTGCCCTCACCCAACCTGTGCCCTCCAATAAATGACTTCCTGGCAAAATAAAATAAAATAAAATAAAATAGAATAGAATAGAATAGAATAGAATAGAATAGAATAGAATAGAA